>CABHPR010156542.1:0-74880 GCA_902168415.1 Peromyscus melanophrys | reverse complement strand
ATTGCTGAGAGAAGTGTTTTAGAAGGCACAGAATATTTCAGAGCCATCTGCATGGCCAGGTATGTAAGGAGGGAAGAAAGAGAAATGTACCCATGGCCAGCCGAGTACTGTCTGTCTAGGTAAGCCCTCTGTTGACCTCCACTGTTGCGTGCTGTGAGGCCGGCGTGATCCTCTGCAGTGATGGTGGGATGGTGGGTGCAGGGTTGGCATGTGCGTTCATGGGCCTGATGGTTTCTGCAGGTCCCTTAATATGCAGAGAAAGGAACAGAGTTGATCAGGAGCAACCCATGGTGCGGTGCTGTGGACTGGATGATGGGGTGAGGTGGGCAGCCACCCTTGATGCCTTCCCTCACCAGCCCTTGTCACCAGGACAGCTTAATCCCTACCGAGGGCATTTCCTGGCTTGCTGTGGAAATGACAGCTGCCTTCCCGGTTGCCCTGACTCAGTACAAACATCTTAGACAGGGCAGATGCTGTCCCAAGGCCCTGTTTGGTAAATCCTTTTGTGTATGAGCTTTTGACTCACACGAGCCACCCAGAGGCTTTAAATGGAACAGTTCGTGACTGTGACCAATATGCCATTCTTTGGTTTTTGTCGCCCTCCAGTGGCCATGTTGTATTATTGTTCTCTGGATGCAAACGGCCCCTTCAAAGTATTCCTTTCAGAAATTTCAAAAAAACATTTGCCATTTTCTGAGTGTTTGCTCCTTGTCAGGGCCTGGGTTAGGTTCTCTGTGAGATGCAGAGGAAACAAGAACGTATGATGCCTGAGGATCCGAAGGTAAGATTAGAAGTTACCCTGGCCTTGGCCACAGGAGACCCAGGCAACGGGAGCCATCTCAGAAGAGAGGGGCTTATGAAGAGGGGAGGTGTGAGTGGGAGAGGACACATCCAGAGAGGGGCTCGTCCAGAGGGTGACCTAGGCAAGCACATGACTTCTATTGCTCCTAGAAGGTGTGTGTATGGGGGGCTGGCAGAGAAAAAAGCAAGGACGTGCCGCCACCAGAACCCAGAACAGGAGCCCCTGCAGAGTCTTCGTCTGCCATGTGCCTGAATGTTCTCAGCGAAGCAGTCACTTGGCAGGACTGCCATGAACCTACAGATAATCAGAACGATCCCCACTCCCTCTCAATGCCCCATCATTGCATAGTGACCGCTAGCCCCTGACTTGTGACCTAGCACATGTCTCTGCCCTTGGTGGCCTCCACATGCCATCTGAAAATCTAAAAATACACGTGGCTGACATATGTCTTTTTAGACCCCCCCCCCCCCCAGTTACTCCTAAAGTAAAATCTCAGCTCTTCACACTGGCATCTCAAGGCCTGCTGTGGGAAAACTGTGTCCTCTTATGGAGCTGTTGGCTATTGTACAAAGCCGACTCTACTGGCCTTCATGCAGCTGGTTCCTACCTGCTGTCGTGTGTCTAGCCTGTTGGTCATTTCTTCTGCCCAGAGACCAGGGGCCTCCTCCAAGCTCCTTGCCTCAGTCTTCCATGTCCATAGATTACCTCCTACTCTGCTCACAGGTTCCTGTCCACACCCCACCTCATGATCATGGACACATGAGCTCTGCCTTCTTGTCAGATAATACTTAACATTTTCCCTGCCTTTACAGGACCCAAAAGTATCAGCATGGGCAATGGGTAATTGGGATTGTACACATCTCTAGATGTATACACCCCTGTGCACTGTACACATACAATGCACATCCCTACTCCTGGCCAGACTGGTCTCCGTGGAGTGGGGGTGTGCAGGGGAGAGGTCTAGATGAACCTAGGACATCAGCAGACGATGGCCGATGACCTACAGTCTGTTCTGTGATGCTGACACTGACATCAGCTCTTGAATGTGTTTGGTGACTTAAGAGTACTCTGGGAGAGTCTTGTGTATGCATGTACATATGTGTGTGGTCTCCTTAAATGTTCCAATAATTTAACCATACAGCGTACTAGGTCATAAATCAGGTTTCTTCTAGTTTGGTTTTTTGTTGCTCTGATAAAACACTGGCCAACAATAAGGTGTAGAGGAAAGGGTTTATTTGACTTCTGTGTCATAGTCCATCATTGAGCGAAGCCAGTGAGGCCCAATCTCAAGGCGGAAACTGAAGCTAAGACCATGGAGCTGCTTACTGGCTTGCTTTTCACTGGTTTGCTCAGCTGTCTTTCATACATAGCCCAGGCTCATCTGCCCAGGGGTGACATTGCTCACAGTGGTCTGGGCCTCCCTCACATCAACCGGCCATCAAGATA
This sequence comes from Peromyscus melanophrys, assembly GCA_902168415.1. NCBI lineage: Eukaryota > Metazoa > Chordata > Mammalia > Rodentia > Cricetidae > Peromyscus > Peromyscus melanophrys. Next base: position 72,632 of record CABHPR010156542.1, on the reverse strand, counting down.
ATGCCCCCACAGACCAGTCTGAGGGAGTCAGTTCTTCAGTTGAGGTTCCCTCTTCCCAGATGACCCTTGTTTGTGCTAAATTACCCAAAACTAACCAGTGTACATGTAGTTGGTTCTTTTTACTCTTTTTGGGGGCCTGCCACCCAGCTCCCAAATAAATACATGGAGACTTATTCTTATGTATGAATGCCTGACCTTAGCTTGACTTGTTCCTAGCCAGTTTTTCTAACTTAAGTTAACCTGTTTCACTTCTATGTTTTGCCTCTGGGCTTTTTATCTTTCTTTACTCCCTATGTTTTTCTTCCCATCATACTCCATGGCTGGTTGTGTGACTGGGTGGCTGGCCCCTGGCGTCCTCCTCTCCTCCTTCTTTTCTTGCTCCTCCCTCTTCTCCTATTTATTCTCTCTGCCTGGCAGCTCCACCCATTTCTCTCTCCTGCCGAGCTTTTGGCCATTCAGGTGTTTTAGGCCAAGTAACACAGCTTCACAGAGTTAAGCAAATGCAACGTAAAAGAATGCAGGACATCTTTGCATCAATAAACTAATACCCCACAATACATACACATAGGACATTTATTAGTAATTTGCAAATTTTGCTTCACATTTCCCCCTTTATCACTGTTTTCTTTCTGCTTGACATTCGGCGAGGCTGATGAAACTGAAGTCCTCCCACGCTGCCACACTGCCAACCTTTTTGTCTCTCCAACAGCAGTTTGTCGCAGGTAGTTTAACACCCTCTCTCTATACAGGGCCCGCCTGGACCACCCGGTGTTCCAGGGCTCCCTGGACCTGGAGGACCCCCGGTAAGCCTGGCTTGACTTTCTCTCAAAGAGGACCTTGGATAGCATTTTCAAGGGCAGGAAAAGGCCCTTTTCTGCCCAAGTCCAGGATAAAGCCACAGGCAGGAAGACCCTGGATGCAGATGCCTCTCAGGCTCGTGGATCCAGTGGTTATAAGTGACATACAAGCCAACCTAACATTTGGTACTTTCCTGTGACATGGCATAGGGGGTGTATTATGCTGGACCGCTATTCAAGTGTACATAGCTGTTTGTGGTCTGGCCTCAGAAAACAGAATACAAGGGCAGTATTTGTTAACATCCTTCCCTCTCATCCTTTAAGAGCCAGCTGGGAAACTGTCCCCATAGCAGGTACTGGGCAAGGTAGATCCTGCAGTGGACAGAGAGAGGTGAGTCCTGACAAGCATTTTGGCCATGGGTGGACATGACAGTGTTCTCAGCTGCAGAGCAGACAAGCTGTGAAGTCACTCACCAATTGCGAATATAGGCCAATTCTATGGTTACAATGGCTGGCAGAGAGGGTGGTAGATACCCTGAGGTACTCTCCTTAGGGCCAGCGAGGCCCGATCCTGTGCCAGGGATGGCAATGGGACAAGACTCTATTCTCAAATAGACTAACAGTTTTTATATTTGCCCTTTCAGGGTTTACCTGGAGAGCTGGGCTTCCCGGGAAAACCTGGGCCCTCTGGTCACATGGTGAGTTGTTTTCTCCTATCTTCTGCCTGTCCCTTTCATTGTCCCATGTCAGGAATAGGCAGACATTTGTCCCTAGCTCTGGGACTCTCTCTGTCCCAGAGCTGGTGACACCCTCAGAAGCCCCTTCCTTTAGCATGGAGCTTGAGGCCAGCACAGGCTGATTCTCCCTTCTCTCCTGCTGTCTCCTGGGACTGCCTCCCACCAGCCCTGGCTACCCTTGTTCTCATTTCCAAAGGCACATCCACAAGTCCCTCCACTAAAATGTAACAACTTGTTCTTAAGAGCTACCCAAAGGGTCACTACCCCATCCTTATATTTCCTGATCATGTTTCCCACTTATACAAGGGAAAGACCCTGGCAATTTAAGAGCCTTCTAGTTTCTTCTAAGCCCTAGGAAATCAGCTGGCTTTAATGTTACAGGATAACTATGCAGCTGAAGGTAGATATGTTACCTTGATACTTGGGTACAAGACTCTTTAGACACACTGGTGGAGTGGCCTAAGAATGGTCTCTCACCCCAAATCAGGGTACTGCACTGATCCAATGCCCTAAAACCTGAGGAGCCTACTTTGAGGGATTTATTTACCACAAGCTCCTTGTGGAGCTGCTGGGTAAAAAGGCCAGGGCATGGATGAAGGCTCTGGATGCTGCAGAATATGCATCACACAGCAGCTCTCTCCATTCTATGTGGGTCATAGAGCCCTTTTTGGACATAGCCATAAGACATGGGAGATAGGACCAGAGGTTGATGGTACCCCAGCAACTGAAACTCTGCTCCCCCAAAGGCACAAGCCAGTGTGAATGGATGAGTTTGAATTCATGCTCAGGTGAATGAATGTGACCTGCAGGAACACCTGGTTAATGCGTAGGTCCCAAGAGACATTCCTTAAGCACGGTCAACTGCAGTGTCACCAGTGAGGATACAAGTGGCAGTGAGTTGATTTGAAAGTGTGCTTATCAGTCTGGGCACGATGGGATACATTCGTAATTCCAGGACCGGAGAGGTTGAGACAGGAGAGTCACTGAGTTCTAAGTTATCCTGAGCTACATAGCTAGACTCTACCTTGGATAGAACAGAAAACAAAGTGTTCAGATGAGCATGGGCCATCAGAAGAGGGAAGAGACTATGGGGACAACATTTTTAGAAAAGAGATTACTGTTTTATCAGGATGAGGCTGTGGCCCAGCTCTGGCTTTGGACTTTGATTTTTCTGGTTCATTGCCATGATTCCATTGCTGTTAGTGACCCCTTCTCCTGTGGCTGTGATACTCTGCAGACCTACTCTGGGCAGGGGGCTCTCGCCTTTTGCTTACTGCCACCTTCCAAAGCTGCGGACACACAGATAGAGGATTCTTTAATCAGATGACAGACAATTCTCATTTAGAAGAGCAAGCAGGATCAATAAAAAAAAAGCCATGAAAATTTAAGGTAGACATGTAGTACATACTTATAATCTCAGCATGTAGTAGTCTGAGATAGGAGGGTTGCTGTGTGTTCAAGCCTAGGCTGGACTACATAATGAGTACCAGGCTAGCTAGGGCTACATGGTGAGACCCCCTCTTTTTTCAAAGATCAAAAACAAAGAAGAAGTTGACTTAATAGTACTAATAGATACTAAGAAATAGCCCCTGAAGTGGTCTGTGAAGGAACTCATTTCCCATCTGTCCTCATGACGGAGTGTGTGTGCTGAAGATGCATGGAAATGATAACACATCTTAAGTGTAGTGGGGAGAACTCACAGTTACATTCAGGAGCCTCTGTGACTCCAAGGAGGCCATTCCCCCTTGGGATTCCTTGTCTCCTCATCTGCCCCCACAGCTGGGGTAGCATCTTCTGATTGGGGTGGAATAAAATCAGAAGATACAGCATGAAACTCCTCAGCTAGGATGCCAGCCGTGATGGAGGCTGCCATGATAGAGGCTTGGGATTGACTTCTTTGAAAGACAGGAAGAAGGGAAGATCTTGGTGGGAAAAAAGAGACATGAAACCAAGAAATTCAGGAGCAGAGTGCAGGATCAATGTGGATGGTGCTGCCTTGTCTCTGGGGCCTCTTAGAAGTCAAGATTAGGAATAGAGTTCTTTCCTCCCCCCTCATTTATCTGCATGTATAGTAAATGAGCCAGGGCATGGACCGGAGGGTAATTGTAGCTGGAGTTTTCTCCAGTCCTGCCCAGCCCCACGGACCCCACAACTGCTTATAAAATAATCACTCGGAAACTCATATTAATTAAAATGCTCGGCCATTAGCTCAGGCCTACCACTGTCTAGCTCTTAGATTTAAACTCAGCCCATTTCTGTTAATCTGTATGTTGCCACGTGTTCCGCAGCTTTAACTGTTGTTCCCTGGATGGCAGGCTGGCGTTTCCTCCTCTCAGCCTTCCACTTCCCAGACTTCTCTTCTCTCTTTGTCCTGCCTATACTTCCTGCCTGGCTACTGGCCAATCAGCATTTTATTTATCAATCATCCACAGCAGGTGGTAACTGTGTAGTCCTGGCAAAATGTGAGGAAAGCCTGGCTGGCAGAGATGGGTGCTTCTTGAGAAAAGAGATAGCTGGAGAGTGGCTGGGGCCATGCACCCCAGTCTAGCTGCAGAGTCACCTCCTAGTTTTAAGCAATCCCCCCCAAGTCTCCCCTAAACCTGCCTTTGTTTTCATGTGATTTCTTTCCTCTCTTGCTCCAGGGACCACCTGGGAAGGATGGGCTGGATGGACCACCAGGCCTGCCAGGCTCCAAGGTGGGTACTCACAGGGTGGCATGAGTTTGAGAATCAAAAACCGAAGAGCAAAGGAGGTTCCTGGTAGTTGAGCTCTGAAATGAGTTGCTCACCTGGGCTTTGGACCAAGGCTTAGTTGAAATGGCTGGGTTTACAAGGTCAGATGTAACAGGGTAACCCAGGAAGGCTCTGAAAGTATTAAAGTCAATCTGGAGAGAAATCAGTCATGGGAGACTTCAGTTTTTATACAAGTCTCCAGTGAGGATCATTCAAACAGACCTTTGGAGGGGAGAGTCAAGATTAGATTCTAGGAAGTAAGAAATCAAATCTACACTTTAAATGCTTCAAGTGAATAATCTTTCATTTTTAAAAAAAGAATTTAAACATGTATGTGAATGAGTGTTTTGTCTGCATGTGTGCCTGTGTACCATGTGTGTTCAGTGCCTCACAGGTCAGAAGAGGGTGTTTGTGGTGGTATTGTGTCCCCCAAAATATTGTGCACCCTAATAAACTTATCTGGGGTCAGAGAACAGAACAGCCACTAGATACAGAGGCTAGAAAATGGTGGCACTCACACCTTTAATCCTAGCATTCCAGAGGCAGAAATCCATCTGGATCTCTGTGAGTTCAAGGCCACATTGGAAACAGCCAGGCATGGTGACATACGCCTTTAATCCCAGAAAGTGAGCCTTTAATCCCAGGAAGTGAGAGCAGAAAGCAGAAAGGTATATACGACAAGAAAACCAAGAGCTGGTTAAGCATTCAGGCTTTCGAGAAGCAGTTCAGCTGAGATCTATTTGGATGAGGACTCAGAGGCTTCCAGTCTGAGGAAACAGGATCAGCTGAGGAATTGGCAAGGTGAGGAAGCTGTGGCTCATTCTGCTTCTCTGATCTTCCAGCATTCACCCCAATACTCAGCTCCAGGTTTGATTTTATTAATAAGCCCTTTAAGATTCATGCTACAGGTGTTGGTCCTTGGTCTCCTGGAACTGGAGCTATGGGCTGCCACATGGGTTCTGGGAACCTACCGAGGAGGTCCTCTGCAAGAGCAACAAGTGCTCTTTGTCACTGAGCCATCTCTCCAGCCCTAAAAACAAATAAACTTTATTTATTTATTTGTTTGTTTATTTATTTATTTATTTATTTATTTATTTATTTATTTATTTATTTTATTTGGTTTTTCGAGCAGGGTTTCTCTGTGTAGTTTTGGTGCCTGTCCTGGATCTCACTCTGTAGACCAGGCTGGCCTCGAACTCACAGAGATCCGCCTGGCTCTGCCTCCTCCCAAGTGCTGGGATTAAAGGTGTGCACCACTACCGCCTGGCCATAAACTTTATTCTTAAATTATAGCTGTATATCTGGTTAGATGTGCCTGTCCACAGCCCTTGAGAGGCAGCTGTAGAAGAAAACTTTTAATATTTTGGTGAAGTTCACTGAAATAGACTCAGGCTTGTTTTCATAACAAATGTAGTATAAGTGTAGATATGGCCACATATACAGTCATTTATTTGCTTATCTTTGTTGAGCAGAGTAATGGGTTTCAGAAAGACGTTTTTTATTTAGGTGTACCATGGGCTTTGACCAGGGTCAGTCCTCCCCTCTCCCTTCTCCTTGTTATTCCCATCCCTTCCTCTAGCCTCTTGTCTGTTTTCATCCCATATCTACACCCATGATTTTATGTGTCTGGAAAAAAGGAACCACAAATGAGAGAAAATGATTTTTTCCTTCTTAATCTGGCCTATTTCATTTAATACAGTGATCTGATGTTACATCCGTTTTTCAGCAAATGGCATAATTTCATTTTTCTTTATGGCTGAATAAAGTTCACATACATACATATATTCACATTTTCCTGTTCCCATTCATCTGGTGACAAGCACCTGGGCTTGTCATCATAATTCCATAATTTGACTATTGTGAATGGTACAGTATCTCTGTGGTATGTTGATTTAGAATCCCTGGGATATCACCATTTAAGGTCATTTCTGTAAATGTTATTTACTCCTCTCCCTGGCTAACCGAGTCCTTCCTATTTTCAAATCAGAAGGTATCATCACACTTTCTGAAGTCTAAATCTCTCGGGAAGGAAAGAATGCCATTTGTACTCAATCAAACGTTTTAAGTAACTGAGCTGGGGAATGTGGGATACAGAAGGTGCTCTGCATTTAGAGTGCCAGAAGAAGTGAGAGTTCAGAACCGCCAATACACAGATGACCCTGTTCCCGACCCATCCACATCCAGCAATGGGTGTCTTCAACCACATTAGGTCCCTTTTGTGTTGACTCTGCATTGTCTTCCCACAGGGAGCACCAGGGGACCCTGGGGAGAGCGGCGTACCTGGAATGCCCGGACCTCGGGTATGACTCTCCCCATTCATGTTATATCTGTGCCTCCAGTTGGGGTTGTGTGGCTGTATGGGTAACTTTCCTCATCTGGGTGTGTCACTGGGGGCCTCAATAGAAGTATGAAGATGATTGGAAAAGAGCAAGTTAGCTGGCTTGGCAGATCCATGGGGCTTCATTGTGAATCCCCAGTCTGGACACAGCAGAACCAAGGTCACCTCCTGAGGAAAAGTGCTAGAGGATGGAGTGGTCCTGCTAGAGATACTTGCTGCATAGGGGAGGCCTCAAGGAATGCTGCAGACCTGGGAAAAAGACATCACATCCACTGACTTGTTTGTCTGGCTCAGGAGTGAGCAAGGAGACAGGGACGATTCACTTCTTCCTTCTCTTCCTCCCTGTATTTCTTTCTTCTCTTAGGTTTCCCTCCCATGACCTCTGGTGTCTGGGCCCATTCATAAATGCAGTGGCAGAGAAGTCCAGCTGGGGCAGTCTACAAGTTCTTCACCCACTGGACTGCCAGCAGATGGGGCAGCATGAGGCTTGGCTGGGGAAGCAGGCCACTTAGCCTGTGATTGACAGGACACTGCCATGAAAGTAGACAGTCCAATGCCTTATGGCAATGGCTTTCAATCCTTGCCTGGGTTCCTCACTGCGGACTCTCCTGGTGGGCTGCAGGATCTTGCTTCCCAAAGCCCTCAGCTCAAAATCCCAGCCCAGTTAGGGCTCAGAATAGTTAACACAGAAGAGGGGAGAGCTATGTCCTGATGTGCGTTTACACATAATGCCAACTTTTAGTTCTGAGGGACATTGTAGCCAGCCAGACTGTGTTAGGAGGACTGCCCCTCCACCCTCCATCTGCTCCACAGTGTGTGTGCTGTTGAAACACAGTGGCTGGCTCGCTCTCTCCCAGCTCTATAGTGTCCCCTTCCAGCCCACAATCAGGAACAGTGTGGATCCTACATAAGCACATGCAGAATGGAGGGGTTTAATAATTCAGCCAGTTAGAGTACAGAGTGGCCTGGACTGTCCAAATTAGCTGGTACTGACAGGGATTGAGCCAGGGGAAAGCTTGGTTACCTTGTTGATGGCCACTGATCGAATTCAGTGTGCACTTGAGTGGCGTTCAGAGTTTCCAGCCACACTGTATCGCGTATTCTTCCTCAGCTCCACCCAGGAAGCAGTTCACACAGCAGATGAGTCCATCTCAGCTGAATCCAACTGAAAACTTGAGTGGTGAACAATTGGCACAGCTCTGTTTAGGGCAGTTTTTATGAGATGAGCTGTAAATGTGGGGGTATTGATGGGTACTGGAGGATGCATAGAGGATTCCAGAGTGTGCTAACTCCGTATGTTGGATCATTTCATAGAACCAGAGCTCCAGGCTGAGATGGATGTGTACACTAAACACACATTGGTTTTCCTCATCCCCACTGCCTTCCTGGTCTTCCTTTCTCTCTCTCATATCTCCCTCCTCCTTTTCCACAATCTTTTCTTTGCATTCCTCTCTGATAAGCCTTCACTACCAGTTAGTTGCCTTGGCCCAGCTCCGGAAAAATCCACATCACCAGCTGGTTCAATCTTTCATTCATGTGTCTACTCATCAGAAAACCACATTTCCTATGGATATATGTATACTGAGGCTTTTTATTAAATAGTGTGACAGATACTAAGCATAGATTTCATCTGAAGGAATTGGTGATTTTTAAGACAGACAGTTAGAAATGAACCTGCCATGCACCTGTTCTTGCAAGGGCCTGCTGACACGGCCTTGGGATGGGGCCCTTCTGATCCCTTCTCTCATGTCAGCCTGCCTGCTCAGTGCTAGTGGGAGATATGTTTCAATTCTTTGGTATGTTATGACAAACTACTGCAGGCTAGGTGACTTAAAAACAGTAGAAATTTATTGCTCACAGTTCTGGAGGCTGGGAAGTTCAAGGTCCAGGTGTGGGTAGGTTTGGAGGCTGCCAGACACTTTTCTGCTTTGCAGATGATCATTATATCTCTAGATGCTATGGTGAGCACCAGAGGTACAGGATAAGATGGACACTTACAGGATAGCAGTCTCTGTGTCAGAAGAGACCAGTGGGGCCTTTTTTTTTTTTTTTTTTTTTGTAAAGGCACTAATCCCATTCATGAGGAATCTACCATCATGACTGATCACCTCCCAAAGGCCCCACCCCATAGTAACTCAGTGAACAGTCTGTCTTAACATACACTTTTAAGGGAGAGCATTCAGACCACAGCAGAAATGTCATGGATGAGAACAAAGTTGACAAGGGACAAGAACTGGTGTGAACCTCTTCAGGGCATGCTTTCTCCTAGAAGCCTGGGTTACTTAACAGACATAGTCTCCCATTGTAACACATTTGGGAGAAGGAGGAATTCAACTCTTCCCTGCTTCCGAGCACAGGGGAGTGCCTGCTTTTATGAAAAGATAGAACAGTAACCAGGATCCCTGAGTCATAGGGACACATTCTGCCCCAGCTTCTCCTTCATTTGTGAGCCAAGAGTGTGGTCTCAGGCTTCCTGATGTGTCCGAGACCTGGAGTTGGGGTGGGTCCATGACTCCTAGGTATGGGCTCCTTGTTGGTTTGAATTGCAAATGCTTGGCTTCATGATGAGCAGATACAATGTGCATGAGCTCTGGACATGCCAAGAGTTGTTTGTTTGAGGGGAAGCAGAAGGCAGGATGAGAGAGCGTGGAATGCCTCTCTGTAGAAATAGTGAATACTTTGGCTTCATGCCTCAGGGTCTCTGGGACTTAATGTTCCTTTTCAGAGAGCCCAGAGGGGTGGCTTGCAGGTACTGTGGTTGTGTGGGCCTAACTGAGGAATGACAGCCATGTTTGAAGGTGTGCATAGAAGATGATGGAGCTTTGTTACTCTGTCTACAGGGTGAAGTCGGGGAGCGGGGCCTTGCAGGTCTACCTGGTGAAAAGGTTAGTTTGCTCATATTTTTATTTGTTTAACTCACTCTTTTAATTAATGAATCATCATTTTACATTGCATCTTAGATAAACATTTTCAAGTTTCAAGAAGAATCTTGTCTTTTGAAAGTTCATTACAGTTATTGCATGCCTTCATTTGTTTGATTAGTAGGTTTCAGCATGGCCTATGCCTCAGTAGTTGTCTTGAGCATTAGAGCCCAGTTAGGAACTGAGAGGATACAAGAACAGTTGAACAGGGTAGTGAGGGAGACATGCCACCCTAAAGAGTGGGCCAGGGATGTTATGAAGGATGGTGAAGGAAGGGCTGACATTGTGGCTGAGTCCTAAAAGGATGGAGAAGTCAGATACCCAGAGAGGTAGGACGATGGTTCCTGACAGAGGAAATGGCCCAAGCAGGAAGGAGCTTGGGGTACCCTAAAACAGATTCTCTAGAATTTCCCTTTGTGCAAGGCTTTACTTTCCATGTCACTAAGCTAAAAATCTATGAGGGGATGTAAAGCATGTGACCCAGGGCCTCTTTCACAGGGAGAACCTCCCACTGGTACCTACTGGGTTTTGTTCTCATAGGGGGAAGTTGGCCTTCCAGGTTCTCCGGGCTTCCCAGGAGTGCGTGGAGAGAAAGGAGACCAGGTAAGTGTGACTGCCTCTCCCCACCAGGGCTACTGGGCACTGTGATTGTGCCCAAGGAGAGAGGGCCTCTTCTGGAGTCTAAGACCTTTGGGATGAGGTGGTGATTTTGACTGGGAGAACAGAATAATTCCCGGTGTTGAAGGGGGAGAAATGAAAAGAGATCAGAGTCTAGATTCCCTTAAGCAGAGATGAAAAGACTGTTGGGGAGACACCTCTGGGAAGAGCGGGGCATCTTCAGAGGAAATGAGGGATGTGAGACACCGAAATCATGAGTCAGCTGCTTCAAGAGCCTGCTTGGAGTCAGGCTTCACTGTGGCAATGAGGCAAGGACAGTGATGAGGGATGGGGAACAGGTGTGAGTGCACATCCCCATTGCCCAAGGCCAAAGTGCCCTTACCTAGACAGGCAGTAGTTAGCACTACTTTGGGTTCTAAGGCTTTTGAATTGTGTTTTTTTATTTTAGGGAGAAAAAGGTGAACTGGGACTTCCTGGGCTAAAAGGTGCCCAAGGTGAAAAGGTAGGAGCTGCCTGCTTTCATCCTCATCACAAACTTTCCTAGCTGATTTCCAGAGGAGAGAGAGAGGGGGGGGACAGAGAGTGAGTTTTACAGGATGTATTTGTATTGCTTCAAAGCATGTTTCTGAGTAACCCTGACACACAGAAGCATTGTTACTCTGTCTTAAGGATCTGTCAACACTGACATTCTTTTTTCCCCCCCGAGAAAGCCTCTGGCTAGATAGTGGTCTTATGATCTTTGGGACAGTTTAGAATGTCATTTCTCCACCCAGGACCAGAGTAGGACCCAGAGCCCACTCTGACCAGTTGTCAAAGTCCTTCAGATTCAGTTCCTGGTGTCACAAGCTGCTGATCTTGAGGGAAGGAGGTTCATTCATCCACATTGACTTCCAATCCCGCTGATATCTGACCAACTTCCTCCCAGTAGACTCACAGAGTGATGATGTATGGAGCAGATTTCTTGGGTCCAGGGGTCAGTGATGCTCAGAGGCCTCTAGTCTCCTCCCCCCTGAAAGGTGTCTGCTCTGACATTGCACTTTCCACACTTCATTTTCAGCTTACCTTCTGCCTTTCCCATTCCTTGACTCCAGCCATGTTGACAGCATGGCCCTTGGGTGAGGCTCTGCAAGTCTGCTGATTTCTTAATGTCTAAGAAATAGCTCTCACTTCAAATGAATAAGAGATAGTTTGTCCTGGCGTGAAATATGAGCAACCATGACCTGGGAACACAGATTTAGGTCACCCCAAATACTGTGTTTCCCACGAGGTAGTGATTTCACAAAGGTTTAATAGAAACAGAACAAAGGAGGTCAGATGTGAAGATGCTTTCCAGATACACCAGTGGAAACATCAGATGAACGGGTTGCAGCAGAGTGGGGGAAACTTCTGTTGTAGGCCGCAGATGTTACATGATGACACTCTTAGCTTTTGGGTTAGTGGAAGCTAGTGCTGTGTTAATACATTCGAAAGGTTTCCCTGACAGCCATGGATTGCTAGATCAGACACGGGTGGGAAAGGGATGGCTCCTGCAACATTCCAACCTTCACAAAGTCCTAATTTGAAGTCCTCATCAGTTAATCAGCCATGGAAGGTTCTGGAAAAGATGCCGCTTCTTTCCAGGAACTTACGTTCAAACTTGGGTTCCAGAAATGCAATTTCTTTTAGAGATACTCCTTTCCAAAATACAGAGGCTTAGGGAGACTACAAAGCTGTAATTGTTTTGGCAGAATTTCATGTAGGCTGCTAAAGAATCTGGGTCATGTTAGGTTCTCTAGAGATTTGGGTAATAAGTGTAAAATAAGACACTAAGGCAACACTGTCCCCCTCTGACTGGGCTTTGCAAGTCCCTGCTTCAGCCTTGCCTTCCATTGATATATTTCCATTCCTGGTCCTTTTGCCCTACACTTAGCACCTTGGACCTGGGGATAGTAGTTCTTGCTTGTTAAGGGTGACTGAGAGCTGAAAACACAAAGGTGAGATCCGTAAGTTAGAATATGCTTTGTAACAGAAGAAATAAGCAAAGGAACCCTACCTTTTTAGTGCTTATGGATATGGTAGAATTGGGTTCCAGGTTCAACTGAATCAGCTCCCAAACTTGTGCTGTTATGGTAACAACCCTGGTATACGTAGGGATATATGCATATGAGAGCAACTTGCCTCTTCTGAGGGGCTCTGGCAGCTCTTGGGGTGTCTCCAAGGGGACTAGACTTCATTGTGGCCACTGAGCTAAAGCACAAATGTGGGAGCATTCACTATAACAGGTCAAACACTGGCTTTGATGGCAGCAGTAGAAACAAATTCGGTATCCTCACTATTATTTCAAAATTCTAGAATGGTACATGGTACTTAGTTAACCTGTAGATACACAGGTCAGTCTAGATACTTTAAAATACATGTGTGAGAAATTTTATAATTTAGAGTGTGCATGTGTATCTGTCTGCCTATCCCCCCAGGCCCTAAAGTCTGTGCAGGGAGAATGGTTGTTTTCTGGGAGGACGTGTTATTATAGACCTTTCCTGGCATAAGCAGAATCGACAGGATTGAGATCATGTGTTTTTCATTTCTTCTAGGGTGAGGCTGGTCCAGCAGGGCCCCCTGGCTTACCTGGAAGTGTAAGTTACTCTGGCTCTCATCTTATCCCCTCTTCTGAATTCCCAAGGCACTGGGATTCCCTCTACACCCATACTCATGTGTGTGTATGAAGCTAGGAAGCTCTTCCTTGTTTTATTCACTTTATTCAACAAAAGCACAATTACTGTTCATCAGAATATATCATAGACACTGAGAGTACATATCCATCCATATGTACAGGGAAGCTGGGATTCGGAGAAAAGAAGCCATTTGCTCAGGGTGGGACCACAGTATCATAACCTAGGATTCTTCTCCCACCTTCCACAGACATTTTCAGTGTCTAAGGATTTTCAAGGCTATCTGATGACGTTCTTAGCTTTTCATTTGGTGGTCTGTTAATATATTCCAATAGATTTTTGCCTAATACTGGGTAGAGTTTTAGGTCAGATACAGCATTGAACATGAATGGCTGTGAAGGGAGGAAAGAGCAAAAGATAATATGGTTCTGTATTGGCAACATTTTACCTTCCCATGATCACAAAGGTCTAATCAGAACCTGGTAGCATGTTTAGCATAGATGTAGCTTTTATCTGGGATCTTTAGTTTATAATAATAAATATAAGATGGCCACTTTTGTTATCAGTTATCTGATTCCCAAGAATTCTGCAATGGGCCTAGTTTTGGAATTATGTTTTATTCCAATATTTCTTCTGCTTTTTTGTGATTCTGTTTGGGCAGCTGACAGAGACATTGCATGTGGCTCCATTTGCAAGTCCTGGCAGGCCTGGAGGCAGATTCCCCCTCTGGCTGGAACCAGGTTTTAGCCTTTTCCCTCTATCAGCACCAGTGTCCTGGGGAAAATCAAATTTCTTGAGGGGTTTGTTCATAGGACGGGTACCACTGTCTTTCTTTAGAATATATTCTCTCCTGCCAGGATTTATCTAAAAACTTTATGTATATTGCAGTGTTGCTTATAATGATGGCAAATTACAAAATATCTACATGACTATAACTTAGGATTAAGTAAGTTGTGGAATATCCATATGACAAAACCCAATTTTATACAACATGCACATAGGCACACATATCCTCACATACACACACTTACACAACCCTGTAGACATATAAACACACACACACATACACATACACATCCATGCACACACATGCATACAAATACACTCATGCTCACTCACTCTGCGGTCTTGAAATTTTATGGATAAACACACTAAATTGAACAAGCTAAGCAGGAAAAACCAGTTTATGAATCATTGGTTGTTGAAGGATTGAGAGCAAAGGCTTCCATCCTCTGCATGGATGTCAGTTTTTGACCCTACATGGTCTTCTTGCTCAGATGCCTTCAGGAAGCTCATGTCTCTGTCCTTAACGCATGGTGGAGGCAGATCACCACCTGTCACCAGCTGGTGATCATCCCTTGGTACATGTGATCTACTATCAATAATGTACTCAGGTTTATTATTCGTATACTTCTTGCACAAAATGCTGTCTTTCCACATCTTTATAGTTGCTTATGAACATTCATGTTGGCTCTAATGTGTGAAACAAAACATTGGTTGAGCTGGGAGGAGTCTGGAACTGGAGACTTGAAAGGGAAAGAGAGGAAGCTACGTTTTACCTTTTGTGGTGGATCTTCGTTTCCTTGGCCCACTCATTTTGTCGCTCAGGCTTTGGCTCTGGGCCAATCACTGGCAGGCCTCAGGCCTCACAGAGAACATATAGGCTCTTAGAGGAAGGAAATTAAGGTGCCCAAATAGGAAAAGCAGTCAAATTATCCATATTTTCTGATGATATGATATTTACATAAAACATCAAGTAGGTTGTCCACACCCTAGTGGACAACTCCATACCATGTACATATGTGCAGCACTAATATTCAGTAGACCATTAAAAAAAAGGACATGGAACTGGGAGGGAGGGACATACAATGGGAGCATTTGGGGATAGTTGGAAGGAGGGAGTGGGGAATGGATGTGATCAAGATACATAGCACATATAGATACATATTTCAAAGAATGTATAAAAAATACTAACACCCTCCACCCCTGAAAAGACAGATATAAAAAAGGCGCTTCAAGGCTGTGCTCTTTGGCTCAGCAAATCTCTTAGAGGCAGCAGGATTTTAAAAATTAAATGGAAGGCGCCTTAGATTCTGAGCTTTCTAACCTGTGTGGTTTCCTTTTCAGCCATCAATGTTCACACCACACCCGAGAATGCCAGTAAGTACCAGTGAGCCCTGGATGCAGCCTGGTGCCTCATCACGTCTGCTGATGCTGTGGGGTTGGGGGTGAGGGATTACCTTGGCAGTTGGAGTTTTCTGGATTTGATTCTCAGCCCTTCATGATGGGTAGGCAGCATCAGGGTTTCTGGAACTTGTCCCAGCAAATGTAGGGATAAATTATTACAAGAACCTGGTTCTCATGGCAGGTAGATATTCTAGGGACGTAGCTCAGTGGTCAAGAGCAAAGGCCATACTCTCTGTGTAGAATTTATTTTTGCTGTGGCCAGAACTGCTGATTGCTTTGAAGTGAAGGATATCTGAGGTGCCAGAACGTTCTCTGTCAATGTTGGCAGTGAAGAGATCAGCAATGGGAACACTTCAGACCCTCAATCCCCTGAAGTTGTGTTGCTCCATAGAGACAATTTCCAGAATATTCCATTCAGGCTGCTTGGGGAGTCTTAGTTTCAGTGGCTTCCTGCAGACACTGAGACACGCAACAGAAAGGTGGAAATCAGCTCCACAGCCTGCAGACTGAAGGCCCATTTCCTCCTCCTTCCATGAAGTCCTCTGAAAAATAACTATTTTCAGAATCTCTTTATGCAACTGGCAATACTGAGGCCAGGAAATGTTATTTTGATGACACTCCTACCACCCCCACCCCCATCCCCACCCCCACCACCCCACCCCCATACCCCCCCCCCCCTTTTTTTTTTTTTTTTTGGTTTTTCGAGACAGGGTTATTCTGTGTAGCTTTGCACCTTTCCTGGAGCTCACTTGGTAGCCCAGGCTGGCCTCAAACTCACAGAGATCCGCCTGCCTCTGCCTCCCGAGTGCTGGGATTAAAGGCGTGCGCCACCACCGCCCAGCCCACCCTCCTCTTTTTAAGACAGAGTCTCACCCTATAACCTTGGTTGATCTGTAACTCACTGTGGAGACCAGGGTGGCTTCAAATGCAGAGATCCTCCTGCCTCTGCCTCCTGAGTGCTTGGATGAAAGGCCATGATGCCTGGCTCCTCTCCTTCTTTTGTGGTGGTTCTCTCATTGTGATATATTCTGTGTTTTACAACACGGGACAGCTGAGAAGGTGGAGTAGAAAGACACAGAGTCTGCATTTCTTCAATAAGTCGATGCATCTTCAAAGACACAGATCTTGTGTATGATAGAACGGCATGGAGCCGGGGGACACTGAGTCCGATGCTGAAGTTTTTGAAGGATATGGAAGGACATTAAGCTTTGAACTTGAGACGGGGAAGGAAGTGCAGGGGGCCCATCTCCATGCAGCTCCATTTCAGGGGTTGTCAGGAGATGTCTGTCGGCCATAGCAGCTGCCTTTAGTGATGTCTTCATCTGTCTTGGTGTTTCAAGGCTCATCTCCCATATACAGGCAGGCTGCCCACCTCACTGCCTCCCTCCCTGCACACCTCTGCCATCTATTATTTGAATGCCTGCTTCTGAACCCTCCCATGTCCCCCTATTGGATGCACCCGAGCCTGGGGAATTAAAGCTAGTCTATAGATGCTCCATAGAGACAATGTCTAGAATATTTCACTGGAAGAGCAACTAAGGAGACAGGTGGAAGAATGTGCTGCCTGTCCCCCACTTTGTGTCTCAGTGGGGCGTCCTTCTTTCAGAATGTGTACTTTTGAGGAAGTCAGTAGCCACTCTTAGAATCAAAGCAAGGAAATTACATCTATAGAAAAATTTCTGCATTTTGAGGCAAAGGCTTCCTGCCTTTTTCTGTTTGTCAAGAACTGAATCTGCTCAGCAAATCTCTCTCCACGTCTCCCTCAAGAAAGAGATTGACTTTGAAAGACCTCGCTCTGCATTGCATTCATGGCTGAGCTCTTCTGTGTCCCTCAGCCCTGAATGGGAGGGGACAATGGTCAGACCACTCAAGTACAGAGTTGAAACTTTAGCAGGCTCCATGGAGGAGGCACTGGACCCTGAGGATGCCTAATAGGAGGATGTGGCCAGTTTGGGGTTCTGTTTCCCTGAAGAAGAGACTCTTACTGTTAGATCTGAATAATAAGTTAGGATCACTCTGAGGCACAGGAAGAAGAGGGAAGAGCCCCAAACCCAGCCAACAGGAACAGCTTTAGATGTGGTTACCATGGAAGGGATCCTTGTGTCAATGCTGAGGGGTGGAGCAATGTGCTGGAAGCATTAGATGGGGTCATTCTCAAGTCACCTGTACCACGTGCTTCTAACCCACAGGGAGAGCAAGGGCCGAAAGGAGAAAAGGGTGACCCTGGTAACCCTGGTGCTCTGGTGAGTATCTACACCCCAGATACTGCTTACCATTCCCCAAGTCCCCCGAAGACCAGGAATCCAGGCCTGGCTGGCTCTAGGTCTGAACCCCACTGGCCACACTACACACTGGAGGATTAGTAAACTGAGTATATCCTGTTTTAGTCCTCAGAACTTTGGTGTTATGGCTTCTGTGGATTTCACATTACAACCGTTGCACATCCCCCCACACAGCCCCATCTGCTCAGAACAAAGGTGCTGAGCTCGTTCACCAGCATGGTTTTCTTTCATTGCAGGGACCCCAGGGTCATCCTGGAGCATTGGGCCCTCGAGGACCCACTGGACCTCCGGTAAGAGAGCTCTTTGTCCAGCTCTTAGTTCCTGGCCCATGCTGCCCCTGGTCATGTATTCCTTCCTGCCTTACTCGCCTGTCTTCTGACTTGACATTTTGTGAATTCTTACTAGGGTGTGTATGGGAGTATTGGAGACATGGGTTGTGGCAATCCCCAGAACTAAGGGTCTCACCATCTTGCAAAGTTGCCCCCCCCCCCCAAGCAACTACCTGGACCAAGTACTGGGATGCTAGTTATCCCTGCCCTTCCACTAAAAGTCAGCTGTGGCTGAGGAGAGCTCCTTTAGACTCAGAGTGTTCTGGAGACAGGTTGCCCAGGAAGCAGGGTTTCTCTCGATGTCCTGTGCATTTTCAGATGCAGGGTTTCTCCTCCCCAGCCATTGATAAGCAAGCAGGTTTATAAGATGCCTGGGACATATTAGCAACTTTTTTTAAAATTTTTTCTGCTATGGTTTGGGCTGAGAGAATGTTTCCTGACAATTGTTCAGTTATTTTGGGGATGGGGGAAGGGACCCTGTATGGTTTGGAAGAACCTATTAGTTGTTTAAAACCCCTGAGGTCACGGCTGTCTAACTCTGTGTACTTCATTTACATAATGGGTCAATGATGATAAATAGATGATTTTAGGGGAAGTGATGGGGGTATGCTGGGCCAGGGAATGGTGGCTTTTCTGCACCTGATAGAACCTGTTTTCTGTTCTATCTTTGTTCTGGTGAGTCAGGTTTGGGCAGCAGGCTAGCACTACACAAAATGGCAGGCCTCTGACCCACCTCCTTTTTTATTTTTCCTGCACAGGGCGCCAAGGGACATGATGGTGCATATGGAGCTCCTGGAGCAGCTGGAAACCCTGTGAGTCCTTCTGCCCTGCCCTACTTCTGAGGACTTCCTAGAGGGGGGCAGATGAGCATCTTTTCCCTGGCTCATAGTTCTGGACTAACAGGGATGTGGCTAAGAAAGAAAATTCACACTTGTGGGGCTGTCCAGACCTGGGCAGGGTGGCATTTGAACCTGAAGCAAAATGGGAGCTGTTCTGGTCTGCACAGTGTTCTTATCATGTCTGGACTTTGTCTATATGTCTAGCCCTGAGACAAATTCCTTCCTGTACATACATGGATGCTATGCAGACACAGTCCCAGTGCAAGCCCATGCTGTATCTGCATGCCCATCAGTGAGAGAAATCTTCAGTGCACATAGAGGACACTCAAGGGACCTTCAGTGCATGAAGAGGATCACTCCCAGATGTTGCCATTCTGAGAATTGTCAGGGTTCACAGCCATGTATACACATTCTAAGGATAAAAATCTTTATTTTTAAATGTCTTTCTATTTCTCTCTCTTTCTGTGTGTCTCTGCACCTCTCTCTCTGTCTTTGTTTTCTCTATGCCTGTCTCCATGTTTCTGTGTCTCTAACTCTCTCACACATAGACCCTCAAACACAAAGCAGCAATCAAGGCATCATACAGATACACACTTCCCTGCAGGCACCTGACTGACCTCCCAGGAGTAGTGACCAGTTAACAAAAGGAGCATCCAGTGTCCAGTCTGGTCCTGGGACCTCAGAGACCAAATGTACTGGCCAGAACATCGTTATATGATCAGGTCATCTGTGACCGTGGCTTAGAGGAGATGGGGTCAGCCATGAATAGTGGGGAGTGTGGATGACACAGAAGGCGCAGATACAGGTGTTTCCTGTAGCAAAGGCAACCTGCCCTGTGCTCAGCCTGGGTAGAATGGAAGCAGTTTGGGTAACAAGGCTAGGAGTGTGCCCTGTGATTTCTGACCGACACACAGGGCCTGTGATAGTGGATAACACCGAGAACTTAAGCAATCTCTAGTACTTTGAGTATCCCTTAGTTCCCATTCTGTGGCACTGACTGACCCTCCGAAATGAGCTCAGCCACACCCCCTCTCAGAGTCACGACCCAGTTGTCAAGTTCTAATTAAAGTCCACTTCAGGAACCAGTCACCCATCATCCAGTCAAGCACACACATGCAATGTGCAAACAGGCTCACACACATTCATTCCCACTCCCTCCTCCACTCCCTCCCCAGATGCTCTCGCTCTGGGAATGGTGCCAACATCTTCAGCATGGTGCTGTCTTAAAGCAGCCTTCTCAGATGCATAGAGACCCGTGATCACCCGCGACCCAGTAGCTCATCACAAGCCCTCTTTACGTACCCTCCAAAAGACTCCATTCTGTCCACCTCATGGTCAGCCACTGCTCAACCCTATCGTTGTCCTGCAAGGTTTGCCCAATGTCCTTTAACACTGCAAGGTTTGCCCAATGTCCTTTAACACCTCAGTGTGCCGGGGGCCTTTTCTTCATAACTCAACTCATAACAATTCCCTATGCATGGGATCAAGGCTGATGGTCACCTAAATGTCTTAAGCATGCTGGATGGCTTTCTTCTCTGCCTTACTCCTGCCATCTACACTACCCTGCTCCTCAGCAATGCCCCCATCATAACCTGGCCTTGAGGAGCTATAAGAGTCTTCCTGTCTCTTGTTCACTCCACCTCCAAGCCCATTCACTTGAGTCTGGATGGTGGGGATTCTATAGTCTCAGTGAGGGGTAGGTTGTAACGTCTGTGAGTGTCAATTTGGAGGTTGTTCTGGCAATTCAAGGTGAATTGAGTCATACGAGACATGTATGGGGAGTCTGGCTGGGGTCAGTTGTTTGTAGCCAATACATTTGGCTTTTCTCAGTTGCTCCGTCTCTGATTAGGGTGCTCCAGGACCTGCAGGACCTCCTGGTCTCAGTGGCCCTCCAGGAAGTTTGGTGAGTGTTATGAAGAGAGCAAGAGTGTCAGTGTGGGTCGTGAACCTGCAGTGTCTGTCGTGGTTCACTACCTTATCCTCCTTCCCATCCACACAGAGGTGTGGGCAGGATTGCCCCACAAGAGGGTACATCAGGATACTAATGAGGGCAACCCAGAACATTACCAACCCAAGGTTCTAGGAAGCACTCCAGCTCCATAGGTGATAGACGGACTTAGACTGATGACAGAGAGGGTGATGTTGGACATTTCACTGATATTGGAATCAACATCAAGAAATAAGTGACCCCAAAGAAGTCAGAGGTCCCGATGGCTGTTAGAGACCCAGGTTCTAACCCAGCTTTCCCCAAAACTGGTATTAAGACCTTGCTCAGCCATTCTTAAAATCTTTCATCTGAAGAAATGAGATAGGATTAGGCCAGCTTATCTTTTAGGTCCTACATCAGCTGCTGAGATTCCTCCCCTCCCTCTCCCGGATGGAGCTCCAAGATGTCTCTTAATGGGCTAGTTTTGTGATTCAGCGTAAGCATTGATTTAGCCTTTCATGATTTTCAGTAAAAGACACAGTGGCATCTGGTCACAGGCTACAGAGACTTTGTCCTCTGCAATAGATTAGGCCAGGCTTGCTCTCTAAACCTTCCCGGGTAGCTGTGACTCAGAGGACAGTTGCATGGCATTTAGAGTCTTAATGCACAATATGTTAGTTTATTTCATCCACATAGCAAGCCTGTTGGGTGGATACCATCCTTGACCCCATTTTATACAGAAGGAAATGGAGGCAGGAGGAGACTGAGTCATGGAGGAAGTGGTTGGAGTGGCTCTTTCCTGTAGAGTCTCTCCTTTCCCACATGCATACATAGTCAACATCAGCCAACCCTTTTTTCCTTTGCCCATCCCCATCCCCGGCTTTTGGAGAGCATTGTATCCAGTCATCCACAGGAAAGGGGCAGAATTGATACCTGAAGTATCTTCAGGGTGGTGGGAGAAGAAACAGCCACCTCTTTAAATATATATTAAAAAAATACTTTGTGTGTGTTTAGGTGTTTGCCTTCAACACACTGTGTACCACTGTGTGCTGGTGGTTATGGAGGCCAGAAAAGGGCTTCAGGTATCCTGGAAGTGGAATGGTAGTTGTGAGCTACCATTCAGGTGTTGGG
Organism: Peromyscus melanophrys; assembly: GCA_902168415.1. Classification (NCBI taxonomy): domain Eukaryota; kingdom Metazoa; phylum Chordata; class Mammalia; order Rodentia; family Cricetidae; genus Peromyscus; species Peromyscus melanophrys. The sequence continues at coordinate 51,146 of CABHPR010156542.1, read as the reverse complement.
ATTTGAACCCAGGTCCTCTGGTAGAGAAGGCGAAGCTCTTAACCGCTTACCCATCTCCCTACCCCCAGTAGCCTCGTACTTTGCCCTAAGGTGAGGTTGCTCTACAGGGTGTCCTAGGTGGGCTCCAGAGTCCTCAGCAGGGCTGAGCTCCAGCTGCTCAGTGACTGGCTGGCTGTTTTCTTTCTCATGACCGTATGCCCACCCTGGTGTGTCCACAGAATATTTATCCTTGAGGTGTTGGGGAGAACCTCACAGACACTGGAAGGGTAGGTCTCTAACACCAAGTCACGTTTTGGGATTTACTGAAACCTTTTTGGTATCTGCCCTCACCTGGTCTGTCTACTCAAAGACTAAGGGTATGAGGAGCAAGCATTGGCCAGACCATATCTATTCTCAAAGTTTTGATGTACAAGCCCCATGGCCAGGAGATGGGCATGAGTGAGTTTAAGACAGGATGGGAAACATGTGAGAAGAAGAGAAAAGAAGCCTGGGGACATACCCATGGGAGCTAATGCCCTTCAAAAACTGACCATGTGAACAACCCTCCTTTTTTTTCAGGGTCCCCCCGGCATTAGAGGTGCCCCTGGGAAAGACGGGGAGCGTGGGGAGAAGGTAAGAGCAATGCAGACTGTAGAAAGACATTCTGTTGTTGAAGACTTCACTTGGGCAGTAGTTGAGGAGCCCTAGTGCCTAGGGTCCTGGCACAAGAAGGGATTGTGCGAGAGAGATAGGGGAATGTGACATCTCATACTTCTCACCCTGGGGTCAGAGTAATGCCCCCTTTACAGATGCCAATAGAAGCTCCCAGGGACTTTATGGTCCCATATCTCATGGCTGGTGAGCAGCAGAACTGGATCTCACTGTACATCTCTCTGTGGACTCAGTGTCCCATCATTCACCGAGCACCATGATTGCCAGGGAGCCCTTCCCAAGCCTGGGAAAGTGTTTTGTTTATTAGAAGAAGGAAACAACATCCTAATTTCTACCATCAGAAATTGCCTACAGTCTGGGGAGGAGCGAGGCACCCTCTGCAGCTCTGCTGCACGTTCTTATGTGTTAGCGAGGCTGAATCAGAGCTTGGGAAACCCACAGTGCTCATCGGTGCCCAAGGGAGATATAGAGGTTCAGACTCATTAAAGGCTGGTTCCATGTCCTAGTTTTGTGACTCTAGACTAGGGTGACAACAGTGATTATCATAGGGACAGTCCCACCTCCTCCTGACAATTGGTTGTCCTCCCACAAAGGGGAGGGGATGCAGCTGGCATAGCATATACAGAACAGGATTCTGCCTGAACTGTCACAAAACACATGAGCCAAACCTCACAACATACACAGTTTAGCCATCCTCAGTGTCAGCAGGACCGAGGCTGGGAAACAATCACCCTAGCAAATGGCATTCTCATCGCACCTGAGTTTGCTCAGTTGTAAAGTGAAGATGGCAATAGCAGATATTGGGTCCAGGCTTGTGAACATCGCTCCAAGGACTGGGGACAGGGGCATGGCCTTGGGAGAAAACGTGTAACAAGGACATAGTGATGTGTTTTGTTCCCTTTACAAGTCAGGGATCCTTTCTTCAGATGTCTCATCTGCAGAAGTCACAGTAGCTGAAATATGGCTTGTATTTTAGATAGGGTCTCACTCTGTGGCTCATGCTGGCCTTGATCTCACTCTATAGTTCAGGCCAACCTCTTATCCATGGTAATTCCCTTGCCTCAAATCCCAAATACTATGATTAGAGGTGAGAGCTACTCCAAATTCATCAAATAGATTCCTTCTAGATGCTTCTCCTGGAAACTTTTAAAGAAGTGATCATTTTTATCTTTTATGTTTTTTTTATTTCGGTAAAAATTGAACAAGAGTGTATTTTTAATTTTAGCAAAAGACTTGATTTTAAAATACAAATTCCAGAGGAAAAAATGATTTATTCTAGAGGAAAAAACAAACTAGAAAATATTTTTGGCTTATGGTCTAACAACTACAAGTTTAATAATAAGCCCTGCCTGGGTGGTGCAGGTATAATGTTTTTTTGGTGTGTGTGTGTGTGTGTGTGTGTGTGTGTGTGTGTGTGTGTGTGTTGGGTTTTGGAAACAGGATCTCACTATGTAGTCCTGGGTGCTTGGTGCTTTCTTTGTCAACCAGGTTGGCATACAACTTGCAATAATCTCCCTGCCTCTAATTACTGAGTGCTGGAATTATAAATGTATGCTGCAATGCCCTGCTGGTGCTTGAAAAAAAAAAAAAAGATAATGCCAACCTAAGTTGCAGAAACAAAAGAGCACCTAACTTAAAGATGGATAAATTTGTATTTCCTGTGTGCTGTTGGCACATTTGACCTCCAGGGGGAGCCAAATACCTCTTGACTGATCAGAAACAGCATGAAGATTGAGCCAGGCTTGAAGGGTCCAGATTTCTGCAAAAGGGCAAAATTCCTGAAATCACAGTCTACTTTTTAGCAGGTCCTGTGACTAGCCTGGGGGGCTGAGAAAACTGCTCTCTAGGCTTGAAGAGACCCTCTCCGTCACCAGCTTGCAGCCTTGGCTGGTTTTCCTGCACTTCATCAGAGAAGGGATAGGGACAGGCAGAGTGAAGCTTGGTGGAGGCTCTGCCCAGTAAAGGACTTCAGCACACCAATGTTGGGGGACAGAATTGAACTTTTGACAGCCACTGAGCAGTCTGTCTTCTGATGCCCCAGAGGGACAAGTATTTTATTTGATTTGTTTTTATCGAGAGAGTTTCTCTGTGTAGTTTTGGTGCCTGTCCTAGATCTTGCTCTGTAGACTAGGCTGGCCTCGAACTCACAGAGATCTACCTGCCTCTGCCTCCTGAGTGCTGGGATTAAAGGCATGCACCACCACCGCCCGTCCGGGACAAGTATTTTAAAGTTGTCCAAGCAGCTCCAGAATCCTCCATGAAGGCTCGGGCTCACTTGCCATTTGGAAAGCTGAGTTCTGCACACTACAGATGCTCATCAGTGTCCTCTTTTCTCTCCAGGGAACAGCAGGGGAGGAAGGCAGCCCTGGGCCAGCTGGTCCACGGGGCGATCCTGGTGCTCCTGGCCTCCCTGGGCCACCTGGAAAAGGGAAGGATGGGGAGCCGGTAAGTGGCAGGCTGACGTGCTTTGAACTTTGGGAAGCCAGGCTAGCAATGGAAAATAAAACAAGAGCAAAAGCGAAGACTCATTTTAGAAAGTGAGCCATAGTTGATGAGCTGGAACTGGGTGGGAAGGAGTGCTGTAAGGCTTGGGGTGTCCCTTGACGCAGGGACACAGTACTGCCAACCAGCATGCTTCATAACAACAATGAAGTAGAAAATGTATAACACTGTACTTCCATGACGGTTTTCACTAACATATGAATTATTGCTGAAATCTTTGACTTAATGCTTTCTGCCTGTGGTTGACCGCAGGAAACTGGATCCTTGGAAGTGAAACCACAGATGGGCAATTGCTCACAGCCAGCCCTGAGCACATGGAGCTCTGGCTTCATGTTCAGGATCCAGGGGAGCCAGTCATGCAAATGAGTTTCAAATTACCCAGTGGTCATGGCACACATACACAAAGAAGGGTTTCTTGGTCCACACTGGGCTCCTCTGGCTGAAAATAGATCTGGATGTCAAGTGCATTCACATGTGCCCCATAGTAGGCCAAGCTCATTACCTGGAAATGGAAGCCCCTCCCATAGGCTGCCCCAGGTCTCTGTAAGTGTGATAAGAAGAAAGAGGCTAAGCTTTGGGGTCGTGGGGTCAGGTGAGCATGGCTTTGAAGCTTGATCTTGCTGCTTCCTTTGGGAGCCCTTAGCATGAAGATCTGAAGAGGAAAAATACACTAAGGGATAGAGAGCCTTGTTTTTGTCTGGATAGGGGCAGGGAATAGAAGAGTCAGAAGTAACACCCAGGACCTATGATGGAGTGTAGTCACATTGTAGTGAGAGTCCCCTCTGTAGCTGCCCTCATACTCCTGCTCCAGCAGATGGCAGGCAGTCTGGTATGTGGTGAGTGATTGAGTGATGCATCTCTCATGGTCCCCTGTTGTTCATTTCAACAGGGACTTCGTGGACCGCCTGGTTTACCTGGTCCCTTGGGAACCAAGGTAAGTGTTTGTCCAAGCAAATTGGAGATGGACATTTAGAGAGTGTGAACATTTTTATTATGTGCATTTCTGGTCACCTCAGCCACGCCCACATTTCTCATCTGAGACTCTCCAGATCATGAAGTAATGTCCACAGCAGTGCCTCATAAATGCTAATTAAATGAGCTTTGGAGAGCTACTGCCTTTCACCTGGCCAGGCTGTGCTCTTCTCTTGTTACTGGTGAGATTTTGGTAGTGGATGGTCCCCAAACTTTAACATAATTCTAATGGGAGCTAGGAGTCTGGTGTGTGTATGTGTGTGTGTGTGTGGTGTTTGGGGGGGAGGTCCTGGTCTAAACAGTCTAGCACTATCCCAACACTGCTCTCTTTCCCCAAACCTTGGCATACATGCTGGGTAGAGGGAGAGAGGGAAGGACCTGCAGGGAGAATTTTATGAGCCAGTGCTGGAAATTGGTTATTATGTCCACCCACTAAATTCTAGTGACATTCATGACAAGGAAGGCCAGAGAATGTCACCTAGTTGTGTAGCAGGAATCTTAGAGGGTCTTATTAATAAAATCAAACCCAAGGCCAGTTATTGGGGTGAACACTGGAAGATCAGAGAGACAGAACAAGCCACAGCTACCTCACCTGGCCAACTTCTCAGCTGATCCTGTTTCCTCAGACTGGAAGCCTCTGTGTCCTCATATCCGAATGGCTCGCAGCTGAACTGTGCTGCTCAAAATCTAAAAGCTTAACCAGCCAAATGCTTCTAGTTTCTGGTCCTCATGCCTTATATACCTTTCTGCTTTCTACCACCACTCCCTGGGATTAAAGGCTCGCTTTCTGGGATTAAAGGCGTGTGTCACCATGCCTGGCCGTTTCCAATGTGGCCTTGAACTCACAGAGATCCAGAGGGATTTCTACCTCTGGAGTGCTAGGATTAAAGGCGTGAGTGCCACCATTTTCTAGCCTTTGTATCTAGTAGCTGTTCTGTCTCTGACCCCAGGTAAGTTTACTAGGGTGTACAATATTTTGGGGAACACAATACCACCACATTGTTGGGCACCAATGAGGAAGAAGGAAATGGATGAATACCAGCCCAATTCTACCTCAATTCATCAGCAACCATGGGCCTGAAAGGCAGTATCCCCCTGAACAAGCAGGGGATTGCCCCAAGGTCTCTTGACACTGAATCTCTCATTCATTTATTCAAGCTTGCCTGGATGACTAGCCTTATTATTCCCATCATGGCACATCTGTAGAGTGGACTGTAGGATATAATAGTGATCCTGGTACATTCCTGGGCCTCTGCTGGCTCATGGCTCAGGGGACATATGGAGATGTAAACTGCAAAGGCAGGCAGGTGTTGGAGTGGGGAGGTGTGACTTCGAGCACGTTCAGGGAGGCTCTTAACCCGGTTTGTTTGTGAGTGGCTACTTGGAGAGTGAGGTGTACTTGTCCTCATTTGAAATTGCATGTGGCAGCTGGTGTGGGAAGAAGTGCTGCTGTAGGCCTTGGCAGGGTTGAGCGTGGAGGGACACTGAGGCAGGGCATGAAGCAAATTTAACTATAGCCATTCCCCCACACAGGGAGAATTATGACATCAACTCAGATACATGGACTTGAGAAGATGTGGGCTGGAGTCACTCATTGATGTTAGGATGGGATGCTCAGATATTTGGCTTTAATGGGACATGCGTATTTAAATTACATAAAGATGTTATTATAAAATCACTTCTTAGCACTTGTGCCTATTTATAAAAACCATTTCTTTAAAAAGTCCTTCTTGCCAGGAGTGGTGGTACATGCCTGTAATCCCAGAATTTAAGAGGTAGAGATAGGATTAGGAGAATTTAGGGTCTGAGGCTAGACTGGGTCACTAGGTTGGGTCTAGGCCAGCCTGGGCTACAGAATAAAGGTGTCTCTCAATGAACAAAAACATCCTAAAAAACATGGAGAACGCATTCCTATGTATCTTCCACACTATGTTTTTTGTTGTCCTCCAAGTCACCCTGAGCCAGCCAGCAATGTGTGGAGTGCTCTTCTTCCCATCCCAGATGTTGTTTGAGGCTTCCATATATGCTGCTGTGACTGGAAGTTTTTTTCCCAGCCCTTGTGTCCACCCACCTGACAGGAGACCATTGCCCTGTTTGTTCCTTTGATTTTACAGCTGTACTTTTGGGATCTCAGTTATATAACTACAGAGTACTGTGGAATAATCCTGTTGTACACCATAAAGATTTGTCACTCTAACTGGTTTAAAACACTGGTTGACCGGTAGCCAGGCAGGAAGTATAGGCAGGGTGACCAAACTAAGGATGATGGAAAGGAAAAGGACAGATTCAGAGAGTCACCAGTAAACACAGAAGAAGCAAGATGAGACTGTTGTACTGAGAAAAGGTACCAAGCCACATAGCTAAACCTAGATAAGAATTATGGGTTAATTTAAGTGTAAGAGCTAGTTAGTAACAAGCCTGAGCTATTGGCCAAGCATTTATGACTAATATTAAACTTCCCAGTCAATTATTTGGGAAGTGGCTGCCAGGTATTTGGGAAGTAGCTGCCAGGTATTTGGGAACAGGTAGATGGGAGAGAAACATCCGATTACAACAGAGTGAATTGAATTGAAAATTGTATGTGAAAAGCTCACCAAACTAATATCTAGTATAAGGAAGTTTGAGATTCCATAGATGTTGACAGGAGCAAAGCATAGGTCTCAGCTTCATAATTTTCTCCCTATTCAAGCAGGCTATCTCTGTGACTATCCTAAACCTTCATTAAGCGAGATTGTAGTATACTAATTTGTTTGCAGTATGTTAATTTGATTGCATTACCTATGATCAAACAGTTCCCTAAGTGGGAGAATTATCTATATGGTAGGAGTAAATGTATGTCAGCTGCATATTTTCTGGGGCAGGGGTAGTATCAGGATTGTATAAGGGAGTCTGTCTGTCATTGGTGAGTCCTGTCCAGGTTCTTCTTCAGTGCCCAAGCATTCTGACCCTTTTTTCTTGAGAAGGACCTTTATGACCCAGAGGACAGTGGTAACCTTTTAGAAGCAAAAACAGGGTGTCAGAAGTGGCAGAGAAGTAAATGGCCTGACTTGTCTCATTTTCCACCATAATCAAATATAACCTTTATCTAACAGTAGGAGACACTTTAAATTCCTTTTATCCTGCAGTTGTATCTTAGGATCTTAACAATAGAGCCATAAAATATATTTTTTTCTTTCTTCCAAGAAAAGTGTGTGTGTGTGGGGGGGGCATGTTTCCATATCTATAAGAAATAACTCCCAAGTGTAGGGCTTAAAACATTGTTATCCTGTGGTTTCAGCTTTCCTGTTGCAACAGGAAGTTGTTCACCTAGGCAGCCTATATCTGATCTATACACACACTGTTGGAAAAAGTCATGTGGGAACCAGTGAAAGCATCAATAAATGTAGAAGGTGGGCTCGGACTCCTGACCCAGTGTAGCTGAGCAATTTCAACATCATGGGGGCTCAGGGTAAGTCATGCTGTCCCTGGACCAACATTTCCCCTTAAATATTCACTCATCACACTGTGGATGATGTACAGATGTGTAAGTTACTGTGTTTGGGGTTTAGCGGTTCCCACTGTTGAGGAATTTAGAAAGTAAGTTGAAATTGAAGGACACCTATATTTGGAGAATGGATTACTCAGGAGGGGCATAGAAGAAGCAATGCAAGAGAAAAGGAAAGGAGAAATGTGGAGAGCTGTGTTCAGCCTTGTCTCAGGTGATTCTCTAGAAGTTTCCTTCTGCACATCTCAATGCCTCCTGGTTGGTGGTAAGTTCAGGCAACTCAGTGACATTTGTTTCCTGCGAAGTGAACATGTTTGGGCTTCATAGAGAACTTATTTTGAATTCCAGCTCAACTATCTACAGGATAGATGATTGGAAAGCAAATGGGTTTAGCTTTCCGAGACTCTTACTTTTCTGTTTGAAGGAGTAACAAATGTTTGCCATTAACGGGCTCCTTGAGAGAGAAATGATCTTTTATGGCACATAGCCACTGTTCTGTAACTTTCATCTCTTTGCAGAACCCCAAACTTCTTCACACATTCCTCCTGGAGTGTGGCTCCCAGATGCTCACTCTTGGGCTCTGTTCCTTCCTACCCACTGATCCTCTTGTGCTTGATGATAGAGGGCTAGGTTTATTTTTCTGCCCTTTGGGGGCCATTTTCTAAAAGTGTCTGTTCATTAAGCTAGGAAATGGTTTCTTGAGGGAATTTTTGGCATCACAATAGGCTATAGACACAGATGGGGCCAGACCTGGCCACTGTGCAGAAAAATCAATCATAGACTCACGGCGGCTAAGTTGGGTCAGAGAGGCCTTGCTAGCATGTTCTTTCTTCTGGGGTATAGGAGAGGAGCTTATTTTGGAGGAGGCAGAATTCAGTGGCTGACACAATGCAGCTCTGCATTGCTTGTTCTAGCATCCAGACAGAGGGCATTAAAGCCAGTATCAGGCCCTAAACTGGCCACTTGGTGCAGAGATATGTAGATGTCTACTCTACATTGGGTCTGACTCATTTGAGATACGTGGTGGTAAATTTTGTTGAGTAGGCAAATGAATAGGAAGTCTATTTACATGCTGTTTACAGAAAAGTCAGAGGTGAGATGGACACATGGAAAGTAGGAGGTTAATGTGAAGATTAATGAAGGTATGTGCAAATTATTGAAATCTGACAGACAGACAGACAGACGGAGTGCGGGCTGAGACAGCTCTGTGGAAGGAATGACTAGACCCAGCCAGTGGCTGGGTCAGTGTTGGGGAGCCTGGGGCATGGAAGTTTAAGCATGCTCTCAGAGGCAATGGTATGTGCACGAGGCAGGGGTGTATCTGTTAGTTTGCTGTTGATTGTGACAGAATAGTATGACAAAAAGCAAGCCACAGAAGATGGAATTTATTTTGACTTGCAGTTCCAGAGTGGGTTGAGTCCATTATCGAGAAGGCATGACATCCGGAATGTGAGGTCAGCCTGACAGGAAGCAGAGTGATCACGCTTTGTCCAGACACAGGAAGCATCACAATAGGCTCAAGGAAGCAGAGGTTGGGGGATAAACCCAGCTGGAAGCAGAGAGATTAGATTTTATCCATATGAAAGAAACCGGAAGCAGAGGTGGGGGAGAGGAGTGGGGGAAGGAGTGAAAACAGGAAGTGGGGACCATCTATAAAACCTCAGCCCCACCCCCACCCTAGTGAAGTACTTCCTAAAGTTTCTGTAACCTTCCCAAACAGTGCCACCAAATGGGGACCAAATGTTCAAATCCATGAGCCAGTGGAGGGCATTTCTCATCCAAACCACAACAGAGGGGGTATAAACAACAACGCAGAAGAATATAGATTCCTGGTGTAACTTGTCATTCGAGTGTTGGGGTTTCTAATGTACATGGCATGTGGCCCTGGGAAGGGAACAGGAGGCTAGCAACAGCAGGGAAAGTCCGTGTCGGTCACGTCAAAGCAAAAGCAAGGTACAAAATGGACGGGCTTATTTGACTTTTATGTGTCCGTCTGATTTTTCTTTCTGCTGACCCTCGATGAAATGGTAATGGCATAGCTGCAGTATGTGGTGTGTCTCTCAGCTTCATAGTCACTTTCCATCTAAGTGGTTATACACAAGATGCGGAGGAACTTGGTAGAATCTTAATATTTTATTGACGAAGGTCTTAAGGTGTGCCTTCCCAAGGTAGGAGCATGACATTATGCTGGGGCCAGACCAAGAGTCATTCAACTATGCCTGAGATATTCCTACCTGGCCCTCTTCACTCTTGTAAAGAGCTGCTGGCAGATGAGTCATGAGTCAGGTTCACACTTGTTTCTGTATTTATCTTCTGGACCCCCTTCCTTATACTTCTTAGAGTTTCTAGATCCAAAGCATGTTATGATTCCCAGGCCGAGCCATATTATAGCACCCCAGAGAAATGGAATGTACTAAGTAGGAATTTGAAGAGAAATTAGGAAAGACCTAGTAGAATAGTTGAGGGTGGGGCAATGGCTGATCTGTTTCTCAGGGATTGTTAACAATGGGTGGCAGAGTCACGTTGGGTTTGGAAGGACAAGGAAGAGAAATAGCAGGTTATTAAAGGGGGCTTAGTGAGGGATTTGGGTTTGGGTTTTTACGTTTTTTGTGTAAGGACTTTGTAAGCTTCCTTCCTTTCAGCTTCATGATTGATACTCCACTTCAGGACTTAGCACTGAGTACTTACAGTAAGCAGGCATCGTGACTGAATTGCAGATGGGGATTGGAGCCTAGATCTTGGCTTACATGGGACACACAGTGAGTGTTAGCTGAATGAATATCTAACTGTGGTCACCACAGGAGCAGGAAAAGCAAATTATCTTAGAAGCATGGCTTTTCTTCTTTATTTTTGAATAATGTCTTTTACTTATTCTTTGAAAATTTCATACATGTACCCAATTTATCTCGATCATAGCCATCCTTCCATTTACCCCTCTTCCAGATTTCTGTGGGCTCTCCAGTACATCTCACTCCCAACTTCATGTCCTCCTTTTTTGAAAAAAAACAAAAACAAAAACAAAAACAAAAACCCACTGAGTGTAACTATGGCTTCCTGTATGCAAGTGGGGCTATCCACAGGGAATGGGAGAACTGCCAGCTGTGGTCAGAGAAGCTTTTTTTTTATGCCGTGGGCAGTTGTTAGTGCAGAGACTCAACATGCTGGGAATAGATGAATGTGAGTATCAGCTCTAGAAGATGCATCTCTACCATTCTCTCACCCATGAGGCTCAGGAAACACAGGAGCAGGAGGAAAGACTGTAGGGCTTGGTACATGAGAAAGAGTTCTGTGAAATACTGTTTGGATATGACATGACTGTTGTACACATGAACTCTTGGCGGTGATGGTTACCTGCACAAGGACCAGAATTACTTTCTTAAACCTAAATGTAAGGGTTTCCAGTAGCCATTATGGGCAAAACTATAGCCTGTTTATTAACAGTCTATTTTAGATGCTTAAAAACGTAGATGTTAATAAATCAGTGTTTCCTAGAGTCAGCTTTCTGAAAGTAATCTCTTTGGCTCTTTGTGACTAGCTTCTGGGCTGGTTGACTCATCTCAGGGATATTAAGTGTTCTGAGCAAGGACACCTGACATTGCATTTTCAGACTGGAGGGATAGGTGGACAATCTTTTATGTAATGTGGTAATGTGTATTTTTTATTAAGAATTTTTTAATTCATTTTACATACCAGTCACAGATCCCCATCTTCCCTCCTCCCGTTCCTCCAGCCTCCCCTCCCATTCTGCCCCCCATTCCCTCCTACAAGAAGGTAAGGCCTCCCATGGGGAGTCAGCAGAGCCTCTGGTAATGTGTATTTTGAATCCGGGTTGTGAGAAAGAGTCCTGGGCAACCTGCATCTTCTAACATTGCCTGTAGGGTGTAGGAGGCACAGCAAACAAACTCATTAGCAACTAGGCACCCCAAATCTGAGTATTTGTACAAAATGTGGTGATCCAAGACTGGAACTGCCTATGTCAGCACCAGTCAGGCTTGCTGTCCCCCTCAGAGTCAACCTTAGTCGGAGGGAGACACTTCTTTGTCTGCCATTGAGGGAATGAAAACACCAGAACCTGGAGCCTCAGCTTCCTTCTACGGGAAATGGCCAAGTCTTTTTATCCCTCTCCTCTCTTATTTATCCCGTCAAGTCCAGAATGTCACATGGTGAGAACAGCAGCAAATGCAGCAGGTGGCTTGTGTGGACTGAGTGGCAGCATCACAACATGTTTCCTTTGTGCTGAACTCATTGAACCAGCATACTACCACGCTGGCTCAGCTGCTCCTGTGTGCCACCTGGATGGTGAAGAAACATGCTCGGGGCACTTGTCATGGTCTTTTTTTTTTGGTTGTGAGCCTAGCCTTTAACAGCTGAGCCATCTCTCCAGCCCTCTTGTCATGGTCTTAAGTTAGCAGTTCATCGTGGCAAATCTATACTTTTTTTTTTTTTTTTTTTTTTGGTTTTTGAGTCAGGGTTTCTCTGTGTAGCTTTGCGCCTTCCCTGGAACTCACTCTGTAGCCCAGGCTGGCCTCGAACTCACAGAGATCTGCCTTCCTCTGCCTCCCAAGTGCTGGGATTAAAGGCGTGTGCCACCACCGCCTGGCCACAAATCTATACTTTTAAGCACACTGCTTGAAGTTATGGTCTTACTTGAGTTATCTTCTGTCACACCAAGAAGAGCTACTCATGAAGTATAGGTATTGGGAAGATGTTGAAACATCGATGTATTCATTTAATGATGATGTGGAATCTGAGTTGAAATGTGGTTGCATATGTGGTTGGGATGGAGGTATGATGGACATGGAGTAAACACCATAGCTAGGTGCTCCAAACATGGGGAATAGACTTAGTGTTCTAGTTACAGTTAGCATCATGTTCAAATTGGGGTAACTTTGAGAGGTATGTTATCACAACCATAGGGCTCTGGTTCATGTGGTGCTGGACCAAGAGGAAGGATGGGCTCCTTTAGTGCATCATGGAATGGAGGATGAATGAAGGATAGATGGGAGAGGAGCTGATGGATCAACAGTCAGGATTCTGTGAGAAGCAGGATTATTCCTGTACATTGTTCCTGATTTTGCCAATGCTGACCTATTTATTGTGCTTTTCTATCTCCTTAGGGTGACCGAGGAACACCTGGGATCCCTGGCTCTCCTGGCAGCCGTGGTGACCCAGGCATCGGGGTTGCTGGTCCACCCGTGAGTCCTTATTCAGCTAACATCCTTGTTTTCAGGTCACATTCACACTGCAGATCCCTGCTGGCTCCCTTGGGAGTCTACAGAGTGGGTTCCTGAAGAGACAGTCCTGTTTCAGGTGGTACGGCAGTGGGCTGTGAATCCTTGGGTCCATTAAATGCAGGGTTTGTATACATGGCTGCAGTTGGTGCAAAAACTTGTACTTCTAATGGGAATAAGAAGAATACAACCTTTGGACCAATGCACGGGGTCTGATTCAAAACAAGGACAACAACAAATCTCACCAATTTTGTATTGGTTCTTTCATAATTCCATTACACACATATGAAATACATATATAATATACTTGGCTCATATTCCCCACTATTACTTTTTTTCCTTCCTCCTCCTACTGAAGGCCTTCTTCCCACCAAGTTGTCTTCCTATTTCCATGTCTCTTGCTTATTGCCAACTGAATTTAATTAGGATTGCCTGTGTAAATACAGCTGTGGGCTTATTTACTTGAGCAAGGGCACTCTACAAATGACTACCACTGAGGAGTCTGACTTCCATACTCAGCAAGTGTCTACAGCTTCTCAGGGTTGGGTGGGGTCTTGTTAGTCCTGCCCTTTTTCATGATGCTGTGTTGATGAGCCCAATGTATTTAAAGAAAAATAAAAGACCCATGGACCAAACTATGAGTAATAAAATCATAGCTAATAAAACTAAGCTGGGAAAGGAGTGTGATCTGGGAAAACATTGTGGTTTTGTATATCTTAGGCCCCAAACAAAACAAAACAAAACAAAACAAAAACAAAATAAACTAATTATCCTGATTCCTCTAATTGGTAAAGGTGAGAACAGATCTCATGACTCCAAAACAGCATCCACAAATGGTCCTCGTATTGTTGGTTTTAAGGAGTCGTTTACATCATGTAGTAGGTACAGGCTTCTTAAACCCATAGAGCTTGTAGCTGTATTATCTCCGAGTTATCCAGGCTCATCCAGGTCCTCAGCCAGACATCCCCTGTGGAAGACACACTTTGTCCAAAGCATAGGACACATGGTGTTGAAATTTAGAATTGTTTTCAGTAAAGAACTATATTTCTTTTCTCAAGAATAGAACCATGTTCTGTGTCTTCTCACCATCACAGAAGTGTGTCTTTTCTTCTGCCTGCCACTGAATGATGGCTTTCAGAACTTAAGGACAGCTTCCAATCTGAGGCTGTCTATTTTTCCATCTGCTCTCATCTTTGCTAAAGGCAGAATATTGATTCAGCCTCAACTGCATTTTTTTTCCTTGACAGCCAGCCATGTCTTACTATTACTTGAGAGAAACTCAAATACTCAGCTAAGCCTTGGAATAGCTCAGCTACCCACATATAACTATTATTTTAAGCCATGGGCCTCTTCTAACTTCACCCCTGCTAAACATAACCTGGATAGAAACCAAAAGAGCACATCGCCCAGTCTCTGCTTTTTTCCACATTTAAGAAATGCAGACCACAACCAAAAAGATCTCAAGTAATACCATTTTTTTCTTCGTTTTATGGAGAATTTCATATAGAGTTGTGTATTCACATCATCTCCCCCCAACTCCTCCTGTGTCCATCTCAAACTCCTTATCATAATCACCACCTCTTATCTTTACTATTGGTGTGTGTGTGTGTGTGTGTGTGTGTGTTTGTAAATACAGCCTACTGAATCCATGTAGTGTTGCTCATGTATTTATGTGCTTAAGGATGACTGAGGGCTGACTACTTGGTATCAGAGAACTATTAATTGCCTATATCTCTTCATTTAGGGGTGAGGTTTGTAAGATTACCCCTATCTATAATATTGTTGAGATTTCCTGGGTGCAAATTCCCTGTCATATACAGAAAACACACTCTTCCAGCAGACATCTTGGTCCTTAGACTCTTACAATCTTTCCTTCCCCATCTTCCATAATGTTCTCTGAGCCTTTGGTGTAAAGAGTTGTGTTGTTAAGATGGGTGGTGGTGGTGGCACATGCCTTTAATCCCAGCACTAGGGATGAGGCAGAGCCCGGTAAATCTCTGTAAGTTTGAAGCCAGCCTGGTCTATAGAGTGAGATCCAGGATAGGCACCAAAACTACACAGAGAAACCCTGTGTTGAAAAAACAAAAAAGAGTTGTGTTGTTGATATATCACTTGAGGTTGGGCAACCCATGGCTAGTTGTTCTCTACATTTTGACTAGTTGTGCATTTTTAGGATGTTCTTTGTCTGCTGCAAAAAGGTATTTTTTTTTTGATGAGGGTTGCAAGCTACATTTATCTGTGGGTATAAGAATAAGTATTTAAATGTAGTTAAAATTATACTGGCTTAGGATAGTGGCAGTAGTAGGTTTTCCAGGGCACGTGGCCTTACCACTGGGGGTAGTTGGCTACATTTATAGTACCAGGCATGAATTCTCTCCTATGGAGCAGCCCTTAAGTCCAATTAGACAGCATTTGTTTATCCCTAAGATGTAAGTGACACTGTTGCATCCTTGTCTTGATGTGTTGGTCATTGTTGTGATTCATAGACCAAGTGACATAATTCTTCATATATAACTCCCAAAGAAAAAGAAGAGAGGTCTACTTTATTATCTGTAATATCGTATAAAATAAAAGTCCCCTTTGCTTTTGTCTGTGGTCTTCATACATCTGAGTCAGTTTAGGCCTCTCTCCTCACACATGGCTCTTTGTTCTTCCTCTTTCCAACAGGCCTGGGTGCTTCCCCACTGGAGAAGACCACCTACTTCTCCCTCCTACCAGCAATGGGGACTCCTTCAAGGTGGCAGAATTACAGGGGGGCTCTTGGTCTTCCTAGAGATCCACAAACACTGTGACAGGAACAAATGAATTCCCCATGTGGAATCCCTCTTTGGTTTGTTCTATTTCACAGAAAATGTCAGCTAGAATTTCTGACAATCAACGCTCTCCATTACATTGATTATATTTCTTTGTCTTGGATTTCTTTTTAATTTTAGTGTCTAGATACTAGGGCAACAGATAAAGAAACAGTAGCCCAGACTTCTTATTCCTGGAGGCTTCCTCTCAGAAGGGCCCCTTGCCCTAAAGTTAGGAGTTTGACTTCTGATAAACTTGATTCTTAGAACAGAAAATACCTAATGCTGTGTGCCTGGCATGTGGTTGTCCCTTGTTTCCTGTCCACTCCTTAAGGATCCACCCCATCAAGCTCATCTTTAGACAGTACATGTTGAATGCCTAGGATATGATTGTCCCCATGTGTCCTGTCTATTCTCCAAGGATACACTGCATCAAGCTCATTTAGACAGCCAGGCAACAGAGGTGGCACAATTCACCCCAAATCTAACTAGCTGAAATCACCATGAAATATCTTCCTGCCTAGCTGATTCCACAGGAAAAATAATTTGCTGGCTGCAGCCAAGAGGTTGTAAATCAACTCTTTAGTGTATTCCTACCACTTGGGCTTATTAAAAGCTTCCTGGTGGATGAAACCTTATTGCATTGCCATAAATCTCATTGGCCAGCAGCCTAGGCTGGTGAGGGCCAGAGGAGCTATATGGAAGGTTCAAGGATTTGCTGATAGCAGGCATGTAGTAGAGGTGAGGAAGGGGTGTGTCAAGTTATTGGGGAATATGTATCTTTGCTCAGCAGCCCAATGTCTCTCTCTGTTTTATATTGGGGTGCAAAGGATCATATCCTCCACCCCACTCATGGGGGAGATGGGTTATCCTTCAGAATTAAGGTAGGTATTCCAAGTATGAGTTTATCTGAGAGATGATTTCAGAAATTCACTCTTAGAGGGTAACAAAGTGAGATAGGAAGAGAACCCAGGTAGAGTTTGTTATTGAGCAGATGGGCACTGTGGGCAGTTGAGTCTTGCTCTTTTGACTCCTGAGTCACTACATGGCACACTCTCAGAGAAGCCTGCAAAAAGAACAAGGGAGCTGGAGTCTTGATGTATCAATACCATAGCTCGTGAGCTGCTCCCAGGAACTGTCGGCCAGATCTTGGGCTGACATGTTCCCTCTGGATAAAGAACTCCTAGGGCATGGGGCAGATTCTGTTGTGAGTTGTCCTCTGCCTCCTGCCTCCTCTGGAGCTTGTTCCTCAAGCCTTTATCATTCATAGGCTTTGCTACCCACTGGAAGGGAGCCAGGGGCTGGTATGTTGATCCTGCTAGGTTGACCCATCAGCAGTAAGGTTGTGCAGTTGCTTGAGGTTTTAACTTTCTGTTGCCAGAATTCACAAACAAAATCCTCCTTTCATCTTCAAATTGTCTCTGATCTCCCTTTGGTAAGATTTAAGAGCTAAATCATGAGCTCTTTCAGGCTTTGGTGAGATCAAAGTGCTCATGGGGTTGATACCAGGAGCTTTGTAAGGACAAGGCTCTCACTGACAGCCACATAATCTGAGACTCTTTCCTATTCCAATCATCAGTTTCCCTGTGGACCAAGTGCCAGCAATTTCAGCAACACCATCAGGGGAACTGGGAGAATGTGGCCTGATGCTATTGGTGATGTCTAGCACCCTACCTTTGCTTCTGTGGTGTCATCGAATTCCTCTTCAGTACTTCTGAGCCTTCAAAGCCTGAAATGTCCAGAAGTTAGATGTAGGATGCCTGGGCCAGTCAAGATGCTTAATGTGCACATGCACTGAGGCATCCTTACAGCCCCCCAATGGCTTGATAGCTTAAGAGAGTGGCAGGAATCCCATAGCCAACTGATTTCAGGCAAGGAAGCATTCTGAATGCACCACACAAATGTGCTTTGTGCATTCCTCTAGTTTCTATGGGATAATGTAAAAATCATAGAGCTGGCAGCCAATGAAGTGTGAGAATTAGAATAGTGTCATCCAACATCCCCTGCCTCTGGCTGGCAGTTTGAACAGAAGCCTCAGGTCAGGTCTTCCTCCTTTGTTCTCATTTAATCCTTCCAACAGCCTACCAAACCATCTCTGCTTGCCCATGAGGAAGCAGGCATGAAGATAGGAAGCCACTCCCCTGAAGGCACATCGAGGACATGGGAAGCTGGCCTTGAACACTCAGCACTCTGGAAGCAGATGCCAAAGTGGCTCTTCTAGCAGGAGGATAGAGGGATGTGTCCATTTCACATGTCCAGTCTTCAGTGCTCCTTATGTCTTTTTATGTCCGTTATTATTCCTGGACTGGACTTATGTGGCCAGCCGAGTGCTTTCTCTGTTTATGTATCTTATCTGTCTGATTTGGTCTATGTTGTTTAGTTGTAGAAATAGAGTTGGGTTAGCTATTTTCTTTTAGATAAGATTACAGTTGACTATCGAGTCTTCTCTGGTCACTGTAGGGGATAAGTGGGGGCTGGTCAGTAGTGAACCAAGGCCAACTTCACAGCCTTGCCCCTCCACCCCCGCCATGGTGGCATGCAGGAAAGTGACAGGGCTGGATTCTTTGAAGCCCTCACACAGCTCTGTAGGTCCTCTGGACAGCAAAGGGGTTTACAGAAGGTGTGAGCATCTGCCTTCCTCCAGACTCCTGGGCTTCAGCACTGCTTTCTGTGTAGCCAGATTTCAAAAGGAAGCCTTAGGGAAAAGTCAAGAACCACCTTCTGTGGGGAAGGGATGATTTAAAAAAAAAGATGTTTCTGCCATAAATTCAGTTCTCCCTTATAAATGGAACAAACATCTGTTGTCACCAATGCTTCCTAGGGCACAGTTAAGTAGACCAGGCTCTGGGCATGTCTTCTCTGATATACTTTCAGTCTGTGAGGTGACCATGGTTGCAGTCTCACACTAAGGATGAGAAAAATGATGCTTGAGACACCTGGTCCTGCCACTACTCATGAGAGGCATGGGATCCACTTGAAACAAGTTGCTCTTTCCTCTGGATGGAGGCACTGTCCTCAGCCTCTGCTGTTTTGCTGGTCTGGGGTACCTGCTTGCTTCATGACATGCTGGTACCTTAGCTCTCCAGGCTAGTTCTGGTTGTACACAACTAATGTCATCACAAGGCAGAGCTCTTGGTCCTGATGAGAAAGGCCTTAGCTGCTGTTCCTGTTGTCACCGCTTCTTCAATAGCCCCCACCCTTGCCATGGACCCGCCTAGCACTCCTTGCTTCAACATGCAGCTGGCTCTGTCTTCATTTTATCTCCCTCTGCTCCTGAGTGTCCACTGGTCTCTCTTACTCCAGGCCTCTGGGTCTCTCTTCTGTTCCCTGTACTCTTCCCAGAATGCAAGCCTACAGCTGTCTTTCTGAACCCTAGACCCGAATCACTTCTTGCATGTTTGGAGACATCCAGTCCTCTCCAGACTTCAGTTTCCTTTGAAACTGGCTCTAGTTCTCTTCTGTGCAGAAAGTCTGACAAACTTTCTTTGACTGGTGCCCTCTCTACATAAGGATACTCCAACCAATGAAAGGAGATGTGTATAATAAAGTCCCCTAAGACTATTTTGTTTAGTGATGCCATAGCCATCTTAGTTCCTATAAGGACACTTTATGATGTATACACAATGACGAAATTGCCTAACAGTGCATTGTCGGAACATATCTCCGTCTTTAAGCCGCATACACACCACAGGCATACAGATATATCTCACACAGGCACACATGCGCAAATACTAATACACTTGGTAATGTGTACACACATTGCTACACTGGTGCTTGTTGACAGGTGTGGCTAATGGAAACTGACAAGATTGAGTCCCAGGGGTCTGGCATGTGGTACACACCTTCCCTTTATCTCTACTGTTGCATTGCACTCTGTTCCATCTTCGCAAATTTGATCAGCTCTCTTCCTCTTGCCATAGACATATGAGGAAGTAAAGTAAGTTTTTATTCTCCAGAACTTTTGTTCTTGTATGCCTATGATGTGTCTTACATGCTGAGGGCAGAGGACTTTAATTCACAGAACCAGGAACAGCAAAGGTATGATGCTCCAACTTGAGGTGTGAGGCAAGCCACTCCCATGACACCTACTCAGGACTCAGTAGGCCAGGATTAAGAGATACTAAGACCCACTGAAATCTACCCCAGAAAAGCTGGGGACTCTACTCAGAGGAATACAGGTGAGGAAAGCTTAAGAGCAAGGAGCTTTGCAGAGAAGAGATACAGGGTGTCTGTCCTGCAGAGGAGATGCCGTATAAGAAAAGAGTGCCAGGCTTTGCACAGAAGAGAACTAATCCCCTCCTCTTTGTCTGTCATTTGTCTGTCTCTCCTCCCCCTTTCTCTCTCTCTTATAATGATACAGAATGCTAGATATACCAACAGTAGGCAGAATAGTATAATGATCCCCGCCCCCCCACCACTCCATGTAGCCATGTGGCTACTATGCTAGCTAGTTTTTATGTCAACTTGACACAAATTAACATTATTTTGGAAGAAGGAACCTCGTTTGAGAAAATGCCCCCTACTAGATCAGTCCATGGACAAGCCTGTGGTACATTTTCTTGATTGATGATTGATGTAGGAGGGCCAAGCTCACTGTGGGGGGTGCCACCCCAAGGCTGGTGGTCCTGGGTGCTATATGAAAGCAGGCTGAGCAAATTGTGAGGGGCAAGCCAGTAAGCAGCACTCCTTCATGGCCTCTGCATCAGCTCCTGCCTCCATTTCTGTCTTGAGTTCCTTTCATGACTTCCCTCATTGACGGACTGTTGCCTTGAATTGGAATTGTGAGCTGAAATACCCCTCCCCGTACTGCTTTTGGTTATGGTGTTTTTTATCACAGCAACATAAACCCTAAAACAGCCATCTACCAGGATCTCTCAATTAGTGATCCCTATTTTCCTCTTATCATTCTCTTGATCCTCCTATTTTGAATCATGCCCAGGAATACATACTTTTATCCCCTGCTTATATTTAGACTGTATGGATGACAAATAAGAACTTTGAAAATGTTAGCACAACTTCATCATCACACATGAAAAGCACAGTGCCAAATATGCTGCCACCACCACTCACCCCTTGATTGTCTGACCAGTGCCCTGGTCAGCTGCCTTCTGTCTCTGAATCAAGAGCCAAGTGAACAAAGAGCAATTGCTCAATCTTCAAAAAGAGATCTCTGGCTAATATGTAGACCCTCCCTTTTCATTTTGTTACGTGTTTATCGAGGAAATCAGGCTTATTCTTATTTTGGTACATGGGGTTTTCGGTTTGCTAATAGGATGGTTTAGCAGGAGCCGCCACCCGTGTGATTCTCATTAGTTAGTATCCAGGTCCAGAGGCTTGATCAGACTCAGGTTTGATGTTTTTGGCAAGACTTCACAGATGGCCTGTTGCACATCAGGAGAAACCGAGGATGTCTGGTGGGTTTCTTTCTGTAATATTCACACCCTTTGATGTCCAAAGCCCCATCAATTAACACATCAAGGACTGAAAATTGGTGCTATGGTAGTTCTGTCAGTTGATTCCTCTGTTTTTATTAGCTGGACTGTTTCTTTGTAGAGGAAAGCTCCCTCCTCTACAACTGGGCTACACAGCTTCTATACCTCGTGTGAATGGAAATGCTGGGTCTTCCTCATTGAATGTTTTCACTAAATGTCTCTGTAGAGAATACTCATTAGACATGTTTGAATATTTTTAAAGAACGCTTGAACTCAAGGATTTAAATGCGTTTGGTGTTTTAATATATCTGAACTGTTTTAGCTTATTCCCAAAAGAGCATACTCTTACAGCAACTACCCACTTCCTCCAGGTAGGCTTCAGCTCCCTCATGTTTCATATCTTGCTCAGACAGCATCATCATCTCAGGACCAACTGTTGAGAGATGTGCCCTCCTGGGACCGTTTCACACTCAAACTATAGCATACAAAGAGATGCTTAGACATCAGAACTAGGAAGGAAATGACTAGGCAGCCCTCTTCCACGACACTTAAAACATTTTAATTGATTTTTTTAAAAATTTAATACATCTATACAATGTATTTTGATCATATTCATCCCCTACTCCTCTTCCTTACTCCTGCCAGATACATCTCTAAACCCATCTCCAATCCATGTCCTCTTTTTAAATAAAATTTTTTATAGTCTGCTGATTCCAGTTGTGCTACCCATATACTCAGGTGTGGTTCTCTCCATTGGAGTGTAGTTGATCTCCCATGAGCCACACCCTTGAAGAATACTGAATTTCCTTCTCTCAGAAGCCACCACTGTCCATAGTTCTTCAGATGGGGGGGAGGGGTTCGTGGCCTTCTACTCCCTCCATGTTGGCATGTTCACTGGGTTGATCTTATATGGGCAGTCATGGCTGCTGTGAGTTCATGAGCACAGTGGTCCTGTGCTATCCAGAAGACACTGTTTTGCTCTGGTCTTCCCTGACCTCTGGCTCTTACTGTCTTTTTGTCCCTTCTTCTGTGATGGCCCATGAGTCTTGGGTAGAGGGACATGGCGTAGGTGTCCCATTGGTGGCTGAGCATTCCACTTTATTCTTTGCACTTTTCTTAGTTGTGGGTTTCCATATTAACTTTCATCTGCTACACAAAAAAACCTTGAAAAGTATACAGAATAGCTGTGAGCATGCTTTTTATGGTACAGACATCAGGTGGCTTTTCAACTCTGTATTTTACTTTTAATAACACGAGGAAAAGTGATCATCTAGCTTTATATTACAATTGCAAAAAAAAAAGAAAGAGCTCAGAAAGGTAAAAGAATTTTCTTAAAGTCAAACAGCTAATATTTGATAAAGCTAAGATTTGAAATGAATGTCTTTGACTGCATCCATCCATCAAAGTAGCATAAGAAAGTAATTTGGAACCTGGCTTCATGAGCAAGTTAAATGTTTTAAAGTTGGAATTTAATTTGAAAACAAAGAGTGGCACTAAAAACGAAATGGGCAACATTCCTCATGCCAGGGACAAGCTGCCCTCATTACAGTTCTTTCAGTAATATATTACAGCCCCATTGGAAACTACCCAGGGTGAACAAAATTCAGATTCACGATGCGTTATAATAGAGGAATCAGTGGCCTCTGAGCCAGTGCAGCAGGGGTGACTTCTGAGCCTGTCTGTTTGACTTCAGCCAAGTTACTAACTGAATTTCAACTTCAGGTTCTTTGTCTATGCCAAAGGGATGATGAGGGTATCCAGTGTGCAGGCATCCTGCTGGAGCTAAAGTGAAGCTTGTGCCCCCCCTCCACCTGTGTGTGTGTGTGTGTGTGTGTGTGTGTGTGTGTGTGTGTGTGTGTATGTATGTGTCTGTCATCTGGTGCTTCTGTCATGGAGAACAAAAATGGTCCCCTTCTTCACACACCTCTGTATGCCTTTAGCTAATCTTCCTTGTGTGTGGATAAGGATTCAGTCATTACTGAGTGCTGTAAAAGTTTGAGACATGGATAATAAGAACTTATCAATGGCTAAGTGATGCTGTTCACATCCCATCAGCTTTTATTAGCTGGAATACCTCTGCATAGAAAATTGCTTGCTCACTGGTGATCATATCCCAGTTTACAGTGCACATAGAGAGGTGTCAATAGGGATCATTTGCTGATGCTTTACTCAGTAGCAGAGTGTGGTGTTGTGGTGGAGACACTGTCATACAAAGCTTGTGATACTTTCTTCAGAAAAAAAGGAAAAAAAATCACATAAATGTTTGGGTTTTTGTTATGATCCACTAAATGTCCAAATTGTTGTTGTTTTGTTTTTGTTTGGTGTGTATATGAGTTTCAAACATCTTAATCTAAAGAGCTCTTGTCCTCATTTCCTGCCCCTACAAAGCTCCTAAAACTAGAGCCCCAACAGATCGACTGCCCTCAGGGCTCTGCTTCTCCTGTGTCTCTAGATATCTGCTTCCTTTATGTTCCACTATGCACTTGAAAGGATGCTCATCTGCTGTCTGGTCGCCCAGGGTCATAAACAATAGGGGATCTGGCTACTTCATCACAATGCAGGGACATATGCCTTTGTGGGAAAGCCCTTCTCCCTCTTGGGAATACTTACCATGTTCTCCTGGGAGTTGCTACGTACAGCAAGATGCAGGGCATATTGAGCTGAGGACAGAGGCCTTACTAACTCCACTATGCAAGGTCTTCCCAAATGTGACAGGGTGAGTCCAGACACAAAGGCCTGTCAGCCTTCCATATGAAAACATCAATCTGGTAGCAGAGGCTCAGGGCACAGGTTGATCTGGTCCTGGGAAACTGAGAGCTGCTCATTGATGAATTAAAATCTAGCCTAAGCAGGAAGAACCAGTGCCTCTCCAAGGGTGTGAAATATGGGAAACCTTGGGCACGTTAGAGATATAAGGAAATGGTGGACCAGGACTGAGGAAGCATGTGGGAATAACAGTGGGTGGTACTTGTTTATGGAAGGATAGAGGAAACCTGGCTTAGCAATAAACTTTACAGAACAGAGCTTGGTGGTACATGTCTCTAGTCCTAGAACTTGGGAAGTGGAGGCAAAAGGATCAAGAGCTAAAGGTTATCCTTGGCTACATAGTGTTGAGGGCAGCCTGGGCTACCTGAGGCTCTAGGTTTTTTGTTTGTTTGTTTGTTTGTTTGTTTGTTTGTTTTAAGATATCATAGCATGTTTAAATGTTGAAATGAGCATCCCTGTTATGTTTGCTAATCTGTTTTTTCTTTTCTTAGGGCCCTTCAGGCCAACCAGGAGACAAAGGACCCCCGGTATAGTATGCTT
This sequence comes from Peromyscus melanophrys, assembly GCA_902168415.1. Taxonomy (NCBI): domain Eukaryota; kingdom Metazoa; phylum Chordata; class Mammalia; order Rodentia; family Cricetidae; genus Peromyscus; species Peromyscus melanophrys. Next base: position 26,776 of record CABHPR010156542.1, on the reverse strand, counting down.
TAAGTGGAGGACTGTCAACCCAATTCTAAATTAGAGGCAATCGAAAGTTACTAGAAATTCTTTGCACTAGACAGACTCTCCACAATATGCGCATGGGCCTATGGGACATATGGGGAGGAAGGGAGAGGTAGGTTCATTTAATCCAGCACAACTGTTTTGTAGCTGGGCACATTGAGACTGGCTTCACTGCTTAGCATCTCTGCTACAGAAGTGGAGCTTCAGGTTAGGGAATTTAATCAAACGGCTAGAAGAACTGTTTTTGAATTCTGGCTTTACAGCCACAGAGCCAAGAACACATGAGAGGATTTCTCTTGATTTGTATGGAGGCAGCAATACCTATGAGCCACTGTGGAAATTTGTTGGGCCCATTTTTAATGCTAATGCAACAGAAGAGCTCCCAGGGTGCATTGTTCTCAGGAACAGCCACCACTGTTGGCGGCCATTTTCAAGCATTCACTGAATGTTTGTTGCTGTGTCTTCCGCTTTTAAGTCACCTCATGAGCAGAAGAGCTGCATGTCAACAGCTGGGCTGATGCCTAGCCTTTCGCTCGGTGCACATTTTTTAAAGTAATGTTCATTTATGATTTCCGATTAAGGAGGGCAAGGGAGTCTTGTATCCATTTTGCTGGATGAGGAAACAGAGGCTCAGAACAATTGAGGTTCATGACCATGAGATTTCAAAGTAAATTATGCTAAGTAAAGCTGAGGAAGGTGGGATTCTGGATGAAGGGTAGGTTTGAGGAGAGGTCTGTGGATTCCAGAGGCGGCAGGTCAACTCCTGCAGAGCAGGTGACTTGAGCTCAGCCAATGCCCTGAGAAGGGCTGATTTCCACTTGTAAATGTAAAGAAATGAGATCTGTTGCCCATGCCACTCTCTGATGTTGCCCAGAAAATGTTAACATAATGAGAGTGATCTTATAGAAAGCAGTCAGGGTCATGCAGTAGCCAAGCATTTTGTTGGGCCTTGTGCAAGGAAACTTCTGTAACCAATTAGAAGCTCAAGGGGCTGGCTGTCGTCAAGGTGCATGGGAGGTGTGTTCTGGGTGGGTACTCAGGCCTGATCCTCCACAGGAGCTGTGTCATCCATATCAGCAAAGGGGCCAATGCATGGGGCTCATATTAGGTTCCCAGAGAGCGTTTCCCTGAGCATTGTATCTGTGCACAGAGCACAGATGTCCACAGAGCAGGTCCTGCTCCATAGGGTATGAGAAGGGTACTTTTGACACATGCATTATTGTGGGATTTCTGTCCATGCTGCTGTGGTAACAGACCCTGATGGAATCACCTCAAGGAAGAGAGGACTGACTTTAGCTCTGTTCAAGGTGCAGTCTGTTGTAGCAGGGAAGTCAAAGCAGAAGAAGCAGACAGCAGCTGCTCACATCTCATCCACAGTCAGGGGACACTCATCACTTAGTATAATTGTGATAATCCCCACAGGCATGTCCAGAGGCCCATCTCTAGGGTGATTTTAGATTCTGTTAGGTCGACAGTTCACACCAATGATGGCTCCGCATAGCAGATCATTGGTATAGCCGTAGCCAACTACTGCCAGACAAAGATGAGCCCTGTCTTCCCACAGTTGGATCCTGTCTTTCCTTCTTTTTCATCAGGGATCTCGAGGTTTACCTGGATTCCCCGGCCCCCAGGGACCAGCTGGCCAGGATGTAAGTAAAGAGAAAAGCCACTGGCTTAGAAAGTGTGCAGAGTCACCCCTGTGAGCTCATCTACCATCTCCTGGCCTCCCTTGTCCACATGGCCAGCACCAAATCCTTGCTCAGTCAGGGATTTCTGTGAAGCCCCAGGGTGTTTATTTATGTGTTTTTGATTTTCTGTCAATTGTGGCTTTTTGCATTATTCAGATTTTCTTTCTTAAGCATTTTTATCTTGTTTTCAAAACCCTGTGTACTCCTGGGTCTCCAGTCACTGTCTCTTCTTTCTTGCTCATCTGTCTTGATGAAATGAGTGAGGTCTGATTCTTCCATGCACTTCTTCCTGGCCCTGTTCTGGCCCCCTCTTCTCAAGGGAATTACAGAGGCTCAGCTGAGGCCCCTTGGGACAAAACCCTTTTATGATGACCACAGCAGTCACCTTTTGTCTTCCTCTCTTGGCCTTCAGTTAAATAGCTCTGAACTCCCGAGTCTTCAGTGTCTGTAGGTCCCGGATACTCAGTAGCATGCCAGGCACCAGAGGCATTCAGTTCATACTCACTGGCAAAATGAATCAATGGCTGCAAGGAGGTTTTAGAGGCACAAGATGCATGGCTCCAATATGCAGCAGTATTCACTGCTTATCTGCCTTCCCTTGCTTCTGCTTCCATAGTCCCCATTTAGTCCCCATTAGGCAGGGACCATACAGCCCTCTTCCCTTCCTTGTGTTCTGCTCCTGAAAAGAAAACCCCTCTTGTAGTCAGAAATGTTCTGTGTCCTGCTCAGCCTTGTGTAGTCCAGACAAATCTCTCTCACCCACAGTCCTGCAGTCACTTACAAAATAATGACTTTGAGGCTTAATATTCATTGTAAATTATATGGCCTATGGCTCAGGCTCCTTACTAGCTAGCTCTTATAACTAAACTCAGCCCTTTTCTGTTAATCTGTATGTTGCCATGTGTTCCATGGCTTTACCTGTGTGCCATTACATGCTGCTCCCTGGATGGCAGGATGGTATTTCTTCTCTTCTGCCCTTCTTCTTCCTGTTTATCTGCTTGTATTTTCTGCCTGCCTCTAAGCTGCCTTGCTACAGGCCAACACAGCTTTATTTATCAACCAATCAGAGCAACACATGCATAGCATATAGAAAGCCATCCCACAGCACCCCTCTAGTTCTTGTTCCCCAACATTTGCATTTAACTGCTCCCCTACCATTCTTGCATTCTTATAGCCAGTCATCAATGAAAACATTTTCTTCTCAAAGCTTCTCCTACCACTCATATTTGGAATAAAAGATTAAGTCAGGTTTGTATGTGATTGTGTTTGCATGGGCACAATGTGCACAAGGTGGTTTTAGTTTGGGGTTCTGTAAGGGATTTTTGGGAAGGTTTAATTTGCCCTATACACTTGCTACTGTCACTTGGAAGGTCAGCCAGGGCCCATCTTCAGAGTTGGGGGAATTCCTCCCTAGCCAAGTCACAGTTAGCAGAGACAGAGGTTGATGGAGGGGTGTGTAGAATAGATAGGTTGACCTTATCACCACAGTCATGGCTTGCTTTCTTTTCTCTCTTAGGGTGCACCAGGAAATCCAGGAGAAAGAGGGCCTCCTGGAAAACCAGTATGTCACCTGCCGGGTCTGGATGAATGCTGACTGTCAGGGTGCCAGCACGAAATAAAGCACAACTGAGGCAGTTCAAGAGGCTTTAACCAGGGGACAAACTGGGCAGAGGGAAGTGATTCTGGGTGCAGGTGACCAGGGATAAGCCATGGTGGGGAGCCATGTCGTCGCTCTGCAGAGTTAGGTGCTGGCTAGAATGTGGGATAAGGGCTGTGGATTCAAAGCCACGGCCAGAAAGCCTGGCCCGAGCCAGGTGGACATCTTCTTACCTTCCCAGCCCCTGGCAATGCCTCCTTTTGGTTCAGTTCAGCCAGGGGCTAGTGAGCAGGCCAGCCCTGAGATGTAATGAAATAAGACAGAAGATAGAGTGTGGAACTAGGGTAGAAACTTGCCCATTTCCTATCTTTTGCCTGGGTTGCCTATTGGCACTATTTAGACAGCCAGGAGCAGTTATTTTGTTTCACATGAGAATGGGAGACTCTCTAAGAGCTTGAGGAGATGTTGACAGGCCCTTAGCTTGAGAACGAGCAAGTTAGAGGTCCAACATGTGTCTCTGAGATACAGTACCGTCATCTTCTGGGACACCCCCTGAATTGGCAATGACAAAGAAGTCCCAAAGTTTTAGCCAGGTGACCAGGTCATTTGTCGACCCTCCAGGGAAGGACTCATGAGCCTGAGCATGTCTGGGGGTGGGAGAGGCAGCTCCCGGAGGAGGCAGACCATTAGAAGATGCTACCAGGGTCTAAGAGAAAGTAGCCATCAGACAAGTATCTCAGACCTCAAGACTCACCCCACAGTCTGCTGTTGGAATCAAGTTGCTCACCGGGACAGAAGCTTCATCTCATGTTGGGTCTGAAGGGTTGCTTGTCCTCTTTGCAAGCATGGCCTGGTTTCAGACAAGTGCCCAAGGTACAGAGAATGTCGTGGACCCATACAATCCTCCTTATCTTGTTAGAGCTGGTGGCCACAGCAGAGAGCAAGAGTGGGGTCTTGTTCTGTGTCTGGGGCCGTGACACTTTTCACTGATGACATCCAGAGGGATGGGTATGAGTCACATTGGGAATTGTGGAAATACCTCTTTTCCTCCATGGACGCAGCTAGATAGCAGCCAAATAAGCTGTTTGCATGCTGTGTCGTCATCAAAGGGCAAGGCCACAGTGAAGCAGGTAAAAGAGAGAGTCTCAGGCCAGAGGCATTGAAAGTTTAAATCCCATCTGCCACATGCTAGTCCTTGACGCCACCCTGCAACGATAAACTGGCAGAGTACAGCAGACAATGTAGGCAGTTGTGTTTCACAGATGGTCACCATAGAACAGAGAGCTCCATCTTTATCCGACTGTCCAGATCCCACATGGAGATGTATAGTGAGAGGTCTATAGAGCTCTCTCACCTGCAGGCAAGGCCTGACCTCTGCACCTCCATGTCAGTCACTGGCAGTAGGACTTCTCCAGAAGTTCTAACCAATGTTCCCAGCAGCAGAGGCTGGCCAGGAGTAAGTAGACTCTAGGTGGGTATAGATCATGTCTTCTCTGTCCTAACACATCCCACCATGTGTTACCTAAGGCCATTGGGCCTAACCTCTGGCACATGATCAACTTCTGCAAGGCATCCTGACACCCTGCTGTGCATCTTGTGTCCTGTGCTATAAGGTTACTACTTCCATACAAAGCCCAAATGACTTTTTTCAGACCTCTTCTGAGGGTGACAGGAAAGTGATATGAATGAGACCCCAGTGAAGTCATCAAGAAGCCTTGCTGCTGACTGTGTTCACCCCTTGCTCTCTGTCTCACTGTGAATAATGCCCAACCTGCTCAAAGGGCTCATGCCAGGTATTAAAGGAGCACAAATGACAGTGTAATGACATCACAGACAGTATAGTCCCAACTGTCTAAGAATGTCTCACTGTGAGCTATATGAGACTCCCTCTCCTACCCCCAAAACTCATGACATTCCCAGGGAAACATATAAGACCTCAAACTAAAACTTTCCCCTTTCAAGTTAAAAGGTTAATAAATTGCTATTAGAAGGTCAGATTTTTCTCCAGAGTGTCTCACTCTGACAACTGGGGGCAAGGGAGTGTCTCACTCTGATGTGTCTTTAGCAAATGCATGCTAAATAGGTTCTGCTTGCCAGGCTAGTGACTCTACCCCCCTCTCTCCCAAATCTGAGAATTCTAGACCCAATGTCTCTCAGATACCTTACAGTTGCCCAGAGAGTTGATTGAATTGTTGAACTTCTCAGCAAAGGAAACAACTTCAACCCCCTGTAGACACTGCAGTGGTTAATTCTGTGAAACAGTCAGATGTCTTGTCAGTTAGTTGCAGGATGAGACAAAGCCTCTGAGCTAGGGAAAAATGGAAATTTCTAGAAAAATTGTCTAGGCTTTCTGCTCTTCAAGAGTCACTGCTATCAATGATGGTGGCCCAAGCGTCCCATGATGTGGGATGGAGTCCATGTCTGTCTCTGGGGAGTTGAACTTGTGTGCCTCTTCCTACTGCACAGTCTGCATCTTCCCATTGCACAATCTGCAACTTGCAGCAGAGAGTTCCAATCCCTAGTGAATACTTATGGGTCCTTCTTCCCTAGAAGGATTGTCTTCCTTTCCATGTACTCCATGTTCCTTGTGCCCAGTGCATTCTGAGCTCTCCTCCCGTCCTGTGCTGCAGGTTGGCTATCATTATCATAGGACATGTTCCAATTCAGTGGGTTTGTGAGTCTGGTGGCAGCAGCATCTTCACACATACCTTCAGACATGTCTCAGATTCCCTTTCCAGAACCAGAGACTTTCATCCCAGAATAAAGGATGGTGTTTAAAATGCTCTTTCACCGATGAGAGCAGAAGACACTGGTTTACATTCATACTAGGCCATTAATGATTAACAGCAACAGCTATTAGCCATCTGGGAGATTCGTGACAGGTGAATTGTAGACAGTCCATCCCTTTGCTTTCCATACTGTCTATGTGACCTGTCAGATTTGATGAGGGAAGGGAGGGAGAACAGAAGGGAACAACAGGAGGAGATTGGGGACAGGAAGACCTGAAGTCCTTCAGATATGTCCACAGCTAGGCAGCATGAGTGGCCGCTGCTTCGGCACAGTCTCCTTTGGTGATTCCCAGGCTTGGGACTCTGATAGACCCGTTTGCATCCCATGACTCCTCAAATCTGTTGTGAGTTACAGCTTATGCTCTTGAAGGCCATCCACTCTCTGAAGATGCATGGAAGATACTGCATGTCTGCGTGTGTGTCTGCACTTATTTATTTTTGCTTTGACAGGGCCCTGCTTCACTGCTGTCTCCAGAGGACATAAATCTCTTAGTAAAGGTAAAAATGCATGTGTGTTGAAAATTGTGCTGGGGGAGCATAGACCTCAAAACCCTCTTCTCTTCCCCTCTGAACAAATACCCTATAGTGTTACGAACAGCCCCAGCAACATCTGTTATGAAATCGTTGTGTGACCAGTGTCTGCTAAATCCACGTGATCCAATATGGCAGCAAGCAACCACATACATCATAGATTTACTTATTTTTGTTTTATGTGTATGGGTATTTTGCCTGCACGTATTAATGTGCACTATGTACATGCAGTGCCCACAGAGGCCAGAAGAGGATCCCTTGGAACTGGAGTTATAGATGATTGTGAGCCACCATGTAGATGCTGGAAATCGGACTAGATCTTCTAGAAGACTGATCAGTGCTCTTAACTGCTGAGGCATCACTCCAGCACCCACATGCATCTACCTAATAAAATTAAGGTCCATGGCCATACTAGGCACTTTACAAGTACCTAGTGCCCCCATGGAGTTGGGAGCTACTTTATGGGGCAGTACAGACATGGAGCAGAAAGTTCTGCACAGGGTAATGTTGAAATGCCTGATGAACATTGTTTATTCAGTTTTAGATTCCACGAGGTAGGTATGATTCATGTTACTGCTTTGCATATATGAAACCAGACATACAATTAGGGTCAATGGATAGAATAAATTGTCTCAGAAACAGAATCCAGTGTTCGTAGTCAGTGACTGGACTTGGCTTATATAAGAACGTCTTCTGTTTGGAAAATGGCAGGAGGCAGAGCCAAACAGTTGGTTTCTGAATGCTGCTGGTTCAAGAATAGAAGCACAGGCCCATGGAAGTAAGGACAGATGCTGGGTCCTGCAGCCTTCACAGTCCTGACTTGATGGGGTACTTACCCCCTTTCCAGAATGATGTTTTTTCTTCTTTTTTTTCTGAGAGGTATAAAGTGCTTATCATAGCTGGACCAGAATAAAGTGGGATCTGGCCAGAGTCACACCTGGAAGCCGAATTGTGGAAGTGCCCAGGCGCTTTGCTTCAGGGCCTTGAGTTTTGACTGGTGAATAGTTGGGCAGGGCTACAGCCGCTTTGGATTTCTATTCAGAAAGAAACACTGTGGTCATGGTGGTGGGAGTGGAGAGCCCTTGGCTGGCTCTTCTCCACCCTTTGTCACGGCGCTGTATTTCACATGACTGTAGGCCTCATCTTCGTGTATTCTAAAAGCCACTGGATGATAGCAGAAGGTCTCTGGTTAACGTATGAACCCAAATGGAAAAACAAAAAACCCCAAATAACCTTATAAGCTTGAGGCTTTTAATCTTCTTATACATTGAGACGTATTAATGGAAAATCAAACTTTATTAAAATATGAAGAGTAGACTAATCTTTATAGATTTTTATTGACAGTTTTTTTAAAACATCAAGGAGATTATAAGAAATAGTTGTTCTTTGAGGTGATCTCTTCTTTATTAAAGGCTTTTATTAGCTTAGATAATTCTTCATAGTTTTCAGGTTCTGTGAGGACCTGGATTTGTATCATCTGCCACTTCTCAGGATTTAAAACTTAAGATATTCTGATGGGTATGCTAATGACACAGGAGAGGATGCAGCTGCAACGGTCAAACCTCACACCTCAATGCCAGAGAGAGCACTGAGACAGACATTAATCCCGTGTTGATTCCCCAGCTGCTCTGAAGGATGCAGTTGTGCTCATCTGGGCATCCAAAAACTCAGAGAAACGTGAGCACTTGTGGTCAGGGAAGCTGCACTGTGATGGAAAACTGTAGACTCCAGCCTATTCTACTGGATTTGGCTGGAGCTGGGCCATCTTTAGCTTTCTGATTTTGGAGTCTACTGCCACTGTGATGCTATAGGTTAACATCTGACAATCTAGTCCAGGTGACTGGGCACTCAGAAGGTACCACCTCCCACTGCCTAGGTAGAAGGTTCATCTAAGACCCTCCCTATGAGATGGACTTTTGTAGTGAGATCTGTGCCCTGGGAGGCCAACGTCAGGGTGTCTTAATGAAATGACTCCATTTATAAATCTTACTTATCTACCTCCTCCGCTAAATTCTTGGGCAGTGTTCCATTACTGACTTCCTTTTATAGAATAGGAGGTTGAGGCATGGATGAGTCTATAAATGGAGCAAGACATCAGATTTAGGCTGTAAAGTAATAAAGCACACAAATATATAGTGACTAGACTATATTGTGCTTTCATTCTGTGCCTGATGAAATGTTGGACATTTTCCATTCTTTTTTATTTGTTTTTAAAAATATATTTGGTTTCTTTTTTATTCTTTTTTTATTATTTTATTTTGCCTTTTTTTTTCCAGAGCTGAGGACCGAACCCAGGGCCTTGCACTTGCTAGGCAAGCGCTCTACCACTGAGCTAAATCCCCAACCCCTTCTTTTTTATTCTTATTCTTTTCTCATACAATACATCCTGACCACAACCTCCTCTCCCTCCACTCCTCTGAGTTCCTTCCCCTCCCCCAGATCCAAGACAGCCCAGTAGGAGGAAAAGGGTCCTAAGAGCAACCAAAAGAGTCAGAGACATCTCCCACTCCCACTGTTACTAGTCCCACAAAAACCCCAAGCTAAACAATCATAGCCTGTATGCAGAGGACCTAGCACAGACCCATGCAGACTCTGTGATTGTTGCTTCAGTCTTGAGCCCTTATGAGCCCTGCTTAGTTGATTATGTGGGCGATGTTCTTCTGATGTCCTCGACCCCTCTAGATTGTAGAATCTAGAGAAATTGGGGTTCCAGGGTGTCAACAGCCAAGGAGAGCATCAGTAGGACTATAGGTGGTGCTCCTCTCAGTTTGTGCTGACTGGTATTCTAGACTGGTCCAGTAGGTTGAGTCTAGTCTTCACACTGGAACAGCTGGGACTACAGATAGCTCTGATCTTCAGGGAACAGTCTTGCATAGCCTACAACTAGGAAAGACCTGAGCTAAAAGCTTTTCTGGGAACAAAATGTGGTAAGCATTTTATATTTCCAAGTCCAGAAAAAGTCTTAGTGGCTTGAATTCTTGTTGTCATCAGGCTAGCTTCATTCTCATTTATAGATCCCTCCCTCCCTCCCTCCCTCCCTCCCTCCCTCCCTCTCTCCCTCCCTCCTTTCCTTCCCCCTCCCTTCCTCCCTTCCTTCCCCCTCCCTCTCTCCATTCACCCATACACTTATTCATTGAAGTATCATCCACCAGCCATCTATCCAACCACCTATCTATATCTTCCAGTCATCCACCTACCCTTGTATCCATCTGCCAACAGACACCTCTAGCCATCCATCTGTACATCCATCCATTGTTGCAGTGGTCCATCGATGCATCTCATTTAAAAGTACTATAATAGAGAGCCCAGTTCTTCTCTGCTCTTCTAATTTTAAAAGAAAGAATGAAACTCGGGAACATGTAGTTTGCTCCATTCTATCCCACTCATCCTTGCTTCATATACTGTAACAATTAGTCCTTCCAAGTAGTCAGTTTCTCAAACAGCATACTGAAAGATGATGGAACAAGACATGAAGAAGTCAAGTGGTTAGTTGGTTCGTTGTTAGGCAGTTGGCTGGGTCTTTTGTTTCATTTATTAAACTCAGCACCATGAAAGACCATTTGTTATGAACTGACCCTGTGAGGATCAAGACTGTTCCACTCTCTACTTTGTGGGGAGAGAATGGAGTTACAGTTGAACTACCCAGTAGACAAGTCCATGGGAGCATGGTGAGCTTTCCCTGTCCAGATGCCATCAGGGAAGCTTAGAGTAGAAGATGCATAAAGTATGCTTGAAGATGACATAGGAGAGAAGCAAGAGAAAGGAGAGCTTGCTTTTATAACAGAAAAACTACACTCTGAAATTCGAGATCAACCCAGGTGAATTTGGAATTCCTTTAGACTGTAGGTCACTGAGTATGAACCCACAGAGTGGCTACATGTTTTTATTCACCCTTCTATGCAGAGCCCTCAGTGGACCTTAGCTAGTGCATTTACTTTGCATTGGTTAACGCCTACCAACCTTCAGGGTCATGCAGGTAGTGGTCTCAGCGCTCAGCGCAGCATCCAGCAGACCAGAGGCTTTGCAAGTATCCTTTATAAGAGTGCTTCCTCTAAATGAATAGTGGGCAAATAACAATGGCTGAATGTCCCGGGCGTTGTCTACCTGGTCTCACAATTTTCTTAGTGTTTCTTTGTGCTATCTTATTTAACTTTACTATAAGAGGAGAGATGGGGGAGGATGGGAGAATGGATAGAAGAGCTTAGGAGGAGGTAATCCAAGAGAGGAGTGTTGGAGGTTGCTCGAGCGTAGTCTACTGACTTGGTACTTAGCATGCTGTGAACTTTTCAGATCTAGAGGTGACACAGACGGGTGTGAAAGCTTACATTTACTCCTGGAACAGCATTTGCCTGTCTTGAAGAACAAAGCTGAGCTCCTAGGAACATTTATTGAATGCCTGTCCTGGGAAAAGAACAGTGCTAAGCACGGTCAGAGCAAGGCTTTGTGTCACAGCCAGGACACACTGTGCTAGGTGCCTGCGGCCCCCTTTGTTCTCCTTCCTTAGGAAGGCACACCACAGAGATTGTCCTTCCCAGCTTTGTTTGACTCTGTCCTCAGGGCAGAGCATTCTATTTCTAGTAACACTAAATGTTTGCCTTCAACGTGCACTCTTAATGTTTTTGTTCATGCCCACAGGCATTTTTATATGCATTTTGACATCATTTTCTCAGGCCATACTTCCAGCCAGGTGACTGGCTAGAACTCAAGAAAAAAAATGGGGTAACAATCCAGATGTATTTGTGCTGAAATAAATTTGGACACAAAAGTGCCTGGGCCATGACAAACCATCAATTTGTTTTTTCCATCTTTGTTGGCATTTATAACCAAATACCACCTAGAGGGGTAGGACCTGGGGCCACTTTGTCTTGTAAATAGCTATATTACTTAATTAAGTTTCTTTTTCTTCTCTAAGGATGTGTGCAACGACTGCCCTCCTGGTCCCCCAGGCCTCCCAGGTCTTCCAGGTTTCAAAGGGGACAAAGGGCTCCCAGGAAAGCCAGGGAGAGAAGGGACAGAAGGCAAAAAGGTAAGGAGAAGGGGAGCCGAGGCTCCATTCCAGCAATGAAGAATTCCACTAGCTCCCAGCATGGCCCTCGTTTCTCTAGAAGGATTCAGGCTTGGGGACTGTTTAGAGCACAGGGGAGTGCAAGGAAAGCAAACTGGATATCTGCAGGTCTTTGCCATTTTATGAAGATACTGCCTGTGGCATTCCAGTGTGTGGTGATATCTAGACATCCACGCTCCTTTGATGGGTCTTCCCCACTGCCTCTTGTCAGTCCATCTGTCTGACGGTGAGCTATCTAGTATGTTTAGTTGCCACAGTGGACCGTCACACCCATGTTTGCCTGTCACATAGACAAAGCCCAGGAGCTGAAGAAATGGTGCTTTCTTGAGAGCCAGCAGTCTGGGAACTCAGAGCAAACTCTGCCTTCCAGATTCTTTCTCTTTAGCATTTTTATAGAGAACCAGATCAGAGGCAATCAATCAATCCAAATTTAGTTGTGTCCTTCTGGGTTTAGTTCCTGAGATTCCCCTCTCTCTGTTGTCATCTTTTAGTGGCAGGGCGGAGACACACCAAGGCCACTGGGTTTGACATACATCCCAAGACATCTGATGGCACCTAGAATTTAGGTTAACCCAGCATAAGCCAACCATAAGTAGTGTGTACGTAAAGATTCCTTCCTTCAGGATAAAGTCCAAATGTATTCTTCTAATATAGAGTGTAATCTGCTGTTCTCACCCATTTATCCATATATTCACGTCATCACTACCTATTTTTCGGTTTTTCGAGACAGGGTTTCTCTGTGTAGCTTTGTGCCTTTCCTGGAACTCACTATGTAGACCAGGCTGGCCTCAAACTCACAAAGATCCACCTGCCTCTGCCTCCTGAGTGCTGGGATTAAAGGTGTGCGCCACCACTGCCCGGCCACTACCTATTTTTGATACTCCATTACATGTGTGCTAAGACCCAGTGGCACACAGCTGTAACTTCAGTACTTGTGAGGTTGAAGAGGAGGATCACAAGTTTGAAGCTATCCTGGACTGTACAATAAGTTACAGGCCAGCCCAGACACATAGTGAGGCCGTCTATCTTTCCTCTACTCCACAAAAAAATGTGTGTCCTGTATGTTGGTCAATATGTAGACACTGGAGAGATCCCAAATCAAAAGCTTGAGGCTGGTTTTCATGGAGTTCATGGGCTGGCTTGGGTAGAGTGGTGCATAAGTAGTTTCTCCTAGAGCAGAAGGATAAAATGGAGAGCAAAATCCCACTCTAGCAGTGAAAACTACCCCACAAATGCAGAAAAAGAAGAAAAAAAACAGTTTTGATATTGAATAAGCATCCAGCCAGAATACGTGGCACACTGCAGGCAATATGTTAAGAGATGGTTAAGGCAAAGAGAATGCCCACTTCATATAGCCAAGCAAGCCAACCGCCCATTGTAGGCATTTTCTCAAGAAAAGCCACAGTAAGCCCTTTAAAAAGAGGACTCAACAACACCATTTTTAAAATATATATTCTTGCCATATATTCACCTGGTAACTGTGACACTGGGTCAGCTGATTGGCTTTATTTGGAGTTGAGAGAGAAAATATTTTTCCTCTGTGTGATAGGAGGAAGCTATGAAACTTGGAGCATGGATTATGTTAGCATTCTACAGAAATCAGATGTTTAGAGACACTTCCTTGCTGATTGTATTCCAGAGATGACCCTTGAGAGCAAGGCACTCATGGGTTCAAAATCTGGCAAAAAACCCATTTAGGTTTGAAAATCATTTGTGTATATTTCAATGTGAGAACTCACGATGACATTATCCAAAGTGCCTACTCAGGAAATGGGTTTGCGGGGGTGGTGAGGGGAGGGGGGAGTCTCTTTTCTTATTATAAAAAAGGAAGAGTCAAGTTCCTAATTAATAATAAGTTCCATACTTATATGGGACAAATAGAAACACAGATCTGAAATACAGTCTTATTTTCTCTCCTGTACCTTGAACACTGTCTGTTTCCCCTGCAGAGATCACACATGTAGGTACATTTAGCTTGTGCATGTATGACAGGGACCCAGACATCCCTCTAGATACTCTGGAACTAGGGTCAGAAAATGAATCCTAGAACCACCTTAAGTAAGAATACTTGCCCTTGATCTAGTTCCTCAAGTGATCAAGTCATCAAAGTAAACGTGTTTGTTTGTGACATTTCTCATGCAATATCTTATAGGCTATGAGTGGGCATGTTGGATTCTTACAGATCTTTCTTCTCCTGGCTCATTTTTAATAACACAAGGAACTTTTTAATTTAGTCTGTAGGCCTACAAGAAGAAAGGAGATAGGAGAAAGTGTTCTAAAGGAATAGGGGGCAGGGAAAAGGAGACAGTGATAGAATATATGTGACATGCAAGCAGGGTTGTTGCAGGAGACAGGGGACCAATGATGTGAGGGCAGGGAAGGACAGCATATGAGTAAATAAGAATAAAGTATAACAACATAAAGACATGAACATACCACAACGAAGTCCATAACTTGGCATACCAAACAATTAGTTTTAAAACCAAAATAAATAAACAAATGAATAAAGGAAAGAATGAAGAAAGAGGGACAGAAAGGAAGAAAGAGAGTAGGAAGAAAGGAAGAGAAAGAAGAAAGAAAGAAAGAAAGAAAGAAAGAAAGAAAGAAAGAAAGAAAGGCAGCCTCTTGTTTAAGTTGAGGACATTATGGTTACTCTTTGGAGTCCTCACTTTGGGGTGCTGCCATCAGGTGGCTCTCGGGGTGACTGCTCCAAATCACTGAGGGAGCATTTTAGATAAAACCCTTCAGGACTCCCCACAACAGACTCTTTCATCACAGTGCCAGCAAAGGGATATGCATCCTGGGGGTTGAAAACCACTAGCAACAGCAGTTGCAACTCAAGCCATTCTGAAGTTCACACCCACTCTGCTCTGTTCCTCCTGGAGGAGCTGGTGGTTATCTGTGATCCCCATCCTGCCCTCTGGGAAGCCCTTCTTCAGAGTTGAACATCTGCTGTTCTAGGTTTTATAAGGCAAGAACAATCACTCCTAAGTGCCTACTGTGTACAATCATGTATGTATGTGTACATATGAAGCACATGGACACACACAGTGAGGCACTCCATGATCCCAGCTTCCTCACCCACCTTGAGTACACTGGGTATTTGTCAGTTCATTACACTTTTGCTGAAAGCAATAGGAGTACGTGGCCATGTTGTTTAGTTCTGTATCAGATCTCCTGTGTGGTGGCCCTCAATCCCTGAACTATAATTTCTTTAAGTTCTGTATGACAAACAGGCAAAGTCTTCCCATGGCTTTCAGCTCAGTGCTGGTCTCTACACTGTCCTAGTCCATCCCTCTCTTCCCACATGAATGTGCCATAGAGCTGTCGAGTGAGATCGGGGCTGAGAAGCTGGTTTCCCTAGAATGAGTGGCTTGGCAAGAAGCAACGATAAAGCAGGCAGTACAAGGTGGAGCTCCCAGAAGTTTAGTCAATGAGAGAGAAGAGGGATTCGATGAGCAAAGGGCAGCAAGATCATGATGGGGAAATCTACAGAGACAACCAAACCCAACTAGTGGGAACTCATGACCTTCAGATCAACAGCTGGAGCCTCCATGGGACTGGACTAGGCCCTCTGCATAGGCCAGACAGTTGTGTAGCTTGGTCTGCTTAAGGGGCCCCTTGGCGGTAGGATCAGGATCCATCCCTGGTGCATGAGCTGGCTTTTTTGGAGTCCATGATGGGACACCTCTTGCAGCCTTGAGGCAGGGGGAGGGGCTTGGACCTGCCTCAACTGAATGTACCAGGATCTGCTGAGTCCTCATGGGAGGCCTTACCTTCTTGTAGGAGGGAATGGGGAGTGAGGGGGGGGGGGGGGGGCGGACAGAGGCTGGAGGAGCGGGAGGAGGGAAGAGGGGGATCTTTGCTTGGTATGTAAAATGAATACAAACAATTCTTAATAATAATAAAAAAACCCCAAGGTGGGAACTTGTCATATTTTCCATCCTGATTGCAGAAACAGTACACTATTGATTCCTACCCTATTCTGCTGGCCACAGAGACCAATTATGATTCGTGTGAACATGGGAGGCAGGAGGTATCAGGCCACCTTGGTACCTGGATACCACATCATCACTAGCTAGATGTATTAGTGGTGGTTAGGCCTGTGATTTCATGGCCACGTTTGATACCATTGCTTGCCTAGACCCTTTGTCCATGTGTCAGAAAGACTCTGGCTGCATTGTAAGGCTGATGCCTGGTGATGATTTCAATTTGAGCTCCTCTTTGGAATTACTATTTTCTTGGTGTACTTTGTCCTTTTGCCTCTATTACAGGGAGATACTGGGCCCCAAGGCCTCCCAGGGCCTCCAGGAGTAGCTGGACCACAGGTCAGTGAATCCCAATAAACATCCTGTATTTTCTCACTTCACTGTTTCATCTAAGTTTGAGGTAAGTAATGCCCGATAGCCTTAATATCTGGGGAGTCAGGTCCCAGGTTGTCTATCTGATGTTCTAGTGATCTGGGAAACTCAATGCAGCCCACTGACCCTCAGTTTCTCCCTTACACCTGGTATGTACACTGTGGCCATCAAGGGCTCTGGAATGTGTGGTACTTACTAATAATGAATTTGGTATCAGACACCTCAACTTCAGTGCATAGAATAAGACAGCATTCAGAGGAGTGGTAGCACTGAGTTGTAGGATGCATAAAATAACTGGTGATCAATGATAAAGGCGATCAATGATAAAGCAGTGAAGAAAATGCTTCATAAATGTGATTGGGCCCTACTACCTCTATGGGATCATGAGACACACATTTAAAGTCAGCTATGTGAAGCCACAAAGATGGAGTAGGGGAGGCGACCACGGAGAAGGGAGGCATGTTCTCAACCAACGAGTAGACAGGGAAATGGTCTTTGGCTGTCAGAACAGGTATTCCTGGCCTGGAGCTACAGGGGCTGTCAGGGTCAGGACTCAGCTATAAGAAGAGAATGCACAGAGCTGGGATAGGAAGAGCAGAGGCAGGCTCACCTCCCACCCTTGTTCCCCTTGGTGCTTACTGGTGAGCACTCTCTGGTCTCCTGTGGCCTCAGTGCCAATGGTTAGGGAGGAGTGGTTCTGTGTGTGTCTCTTCCTGTGTCCTGCCTGGGTGGAGTGCCACTCTTCAAATAGTGTGGGTAGGAAGGATTTGAGGTCAGGAGGGAGACATGGGTTTGGACTCTCAGCCTGGCATCTTAGAGTTTCTTCACTGTGCTGCCTTGCTGTTTTAATAAACTGGGAAGTGTCATCTTGACAGCCGAAGGTAAAATGCTCTCATCAGCACCTGGCAACTTGCAGACTCTCAGTTTATTGTTCTTTAAGTCCCTGGAGTCACAGCCTGTGGAGGGGCAAAAAAAGATGGTAGATAGAAAATCCAAGAGGTAGCCAGAAATCTCAGTAACCGAGGTAGAAGAAAATGTAATACCTTTGGGAAACTTGAAATGAAAATAGTAGATTCAAAAGGAACCAAAAAAAAATCAAAATTCAAGCAAAGGCAAGACCAACCCCCACTTAACTGACTGTCCTCACCCCCTTTCTGTTAGTCCCAGGTGGTCAGAACCCCTGCCTGGTTACATTTTGAAATTCTGTTCATTTTGGTTTCTCTTAATTGATTTTAGAGTTTTAAAATATTGCTTGGGGTTGCACTTTAATCTTGGTTACTAAAAAAATAAATTTTTTAATCAAAGTGCTTGGGCTGTTTAGATGGCCCAGTGGTTGAAGTGCTTGCTTCCAGGCCTAATGACCTGGGTTCGATCCCCAGAACCCATCTGGTAGAAGGAGAGAACCAACTTATGAAAGATGTCCTCTGACCAGCACACATTCCCTGTGGTGTGTGACTCCCCTCAAAATAAATAAATGTAAAAAATATTCAAAGGTGAATGCTTGCCTTGCCTTAATCTAGACCCAGCCCTTTCACATGCTGTTGACTTATTTTAGATTTATCCACGTTTATTTTGTCGGAATGTAAGTGTGTACACTACATGTGTGAAGTGCCTGGGGAGGCTAGAAGAGGTTGTTGGATCCTCAGGACCCAGAGTTACAGATAGTTGTAAGCTGCTACAAGTTGAACCCAGGTCCTCTGCAAGAGCAGCCAGTACTCCCAACAGTGTCATACTTATTGCTATCACAAAGCAAATAAATCAAGCAAGTAAAAACAAGTGGTCTGACCGAAACCAGACCTTGGATGGATTGTGATGAGAAATATCTAGGTCTCCCAGGTCCTGCCGGCAGCTTGAGATGGCTAGCATTTGTGATCGATATACTTTGTCAAGATTTAGATGGTTTTGATACAGTTAAGAGTTTGGCTTCAAAAACTGCCATTATTAGTTCCCATTGTACAGACCAGGAGATTTTGCCAAGGGCACTTTTATATATTGAGCAATACCAAGAAAGTGTGGTGTCACTGAATGTACCACTAGCCACTGCATGTGAATCTCCTTCTCTGATCCTGCAGGGAAGGCTCAGCCATTCCCCTGGAGAATTCTATGCAGCAACTTCAGCTTTTCCTTAGTTGACCTTTGCTGCCATTATGTTGGCTGCTGGGCTTAGTTTCTGACAAGAAGGAGCCTTTATCCAGAGAGACAAAAGCAAATCAATTAAACCAGTGCACTTCCTGCATTGAAAAGAGACGATTTCTCTGTCATTTCAACCCGGCAGCAAGCGCTGATCTTTTGGGATGGAGTCTCCATTCTTGTTCTCTCATGACTTACCACAAGGGAGGGCGTTCTTTAAATATTTTGAAAGAACTCTCACCAGAAAAAGAACAAAGCTTGGTGCTGCATCTAAAAGCCAAGGCCCTTGCTCCTCCCGTTGGTTTCTGGTTAGTGATCTTGAAAAGTCTTTGGTGCTCAAGGAGAGCCTCCACAGTAGCAATGTCCTAAAGGGCCAGGCTATTGCCTAGATGATATGGCCTCCTGCAGAACTGAACATGATGCTGCAGGGGGGAGCTTTTCTCATCTTAGAGATGAGGAAGCCAGAGTTTAGCAATACAAGATGTGAGGAACCAAGCCTACAGCTAGTATAGCTGAAGTTGACCTACAAGTCCATAGGTCATCATATTTCTAACTAATACCAATACCAGCACCAGCACCCAGAACAGCTTCCAGTGGAGACCAGTGTTCCTTCATTCTAGGCTGAAAGTAAGACCCTTGGGGTAGCCTGTCCTTGTCACCATGGAGTGTTAATAAATGAGTCACAGAGGCATTGGTGCCTCTTTTGAAAGCCCACAGGTTGGCATCTTGGTTATTGGTTTTGAAATCAGGCTACTTTTTCTGCTCTTCAGTTTCCCCATGCCTCTTTCCAGAAAACAGACTTGTTTCTTCCCTGTTCATTCTCACCCATCAAACAACAGCTTTGCAAGATTAATGGACACAAAGATGAATTTATTCAGCAGAAAATGCTCCCCATGACAGAGAAGCAATAGCCACTGTAAGCATCCTTTGGTCACTGAAGACCTTGAGTGTTCACTCGTCTCCCTGCATTGCCAAGAAAAGAGCCTGGCTCTTGGTTTGCTGCTATGACTCAGTATCTGGCCAGAAGCCTCCTGTGATTCATCCTGCCTGTCTCTGTGTTAGGCTGTCTGCAGAAGCTGAGGCTGGGCATGAGGAGGAGCTCAGCACCATGGATAGCTTCAGGGTTGCATCCTGAGTTTTGAAACTCTGAGCCAGGGCCCAGAGACTGGGTGCTGTTGTGCTCGATGTCCTTGTAGAGGAGGAACAGGGAGTAAGATGGCAGTCATGGTGACAGCCCTGGGAACACGTGTTTCTTCATTCAGCTATAGGAGCCTCTCTGGTGTTGGTCATGGTGATTGTTTAACAGCTGCCTCTGCAAAGCATCTTATTTCCTGCTCAGTGCACATTTGCAACCAGTCCATGGGTCTAATGGGACCCAAAAAAGGACCTGGAGATACCCCAGAGAGCAGACATCCTCTTTGGGAAGTTCCAAATAATTTTTGAGGAGGCAGAGGTAATGCTTATTGCTGTTCCTGTTGACAGATAGTACCCAGCAACCCCATCTGTCAGAGGTCATCAGGGCCATTTGCTCCATGATCTTTATGAGCAGGCATATCTTCCATCCACAGGTGCTCAGTCCTGGGGGCTGTCACATGCTCCCTTTAACACCTTTCTTCCAAGTCAGGTGGTACAGGGAGAGGTGAGATATAGGCCATTCTTTTGATGCAGGGAAGAAACCAACAGTCTGGTGGCGGCACACAGAGAAGGCAGTGTGGCTGGAGATCCTTATATCGGCTATCATAGGCTTGGCTTTAGAAGCTGGTACCTCTCCAAACTCCCCTGCCTTCTGCTACCTGAATGAATTGACTCACTAATTACAGTAATTGGACATTTAGTCAACTTCTCCTACTCTTCAGTCGGCTATTTAAAGATTCTGCCTGGACAGATGGTTTGCTCATGAGTTTTAGTAGCCCAAACCTGATTATAACTCTCTTTGTAAAATCTAAGTGTCAAGGAATGTCTAGGAACCAACAAAAGAACATTTATAAAGTCTGGCATGTAGGAAGCATTTAATACACGTGACTGATGGTGGTCCTTATGGCTCTTAGGTCATTGGATTTAATAACAAACACAACAGGATTCTGGAGAAGAGCAGACAACTTTAAAGAAACCAGTGTCATGGGATAAGGGGCGACCCATGATGCCCCCCGAGGAGGTGGATTTTAGTTGCACAGAGGGATTAGGCAGGATTTGCCATGCATTTGGTCGGGATGGGGTCATTGTGGGGGGCATTCTAGGTAGGAAACAGCTGGGCCTCATGTGAGAGGAGCAAAGCCTTATTTGCTTCAGGAGTTCATGCCTTCTCCCCCACAGCTTACAGATCCCATGAGGGTATTGATCCAGCAGATTTGACTTACAAAGGATAGCACAAAGACAGACTGTAAATAGTGGAAATATAAATAAAATGGTAGCACGTTTTGACAATTAATGCTTATATTAATGTATAATTTTTAAAAAAGCAAATCAAAGTCTCTTTCCAGCCTAAGAAACCTCTCCTCAAAGATAGAAAAAGAAACAGTCTTATCAATACCCAAACACTGATCCAGAATGCAGTGTGCACCAACCACATGCTCAATAGGAGACTGGGGATTAGAGAAACTTCAGTTTTAGGGAGCCAATCTGTATGGTTGACCTCAGCATGTATACATATCTCAGGGAGTGCTAACTGCTACTAAGGTAGAGGACATGGTAACGCCATTTGTCAACCACACTCATTCCAGATGTGCTAGGTACCTGTGTAGTCATCAATAAGCTCCCTGGCTTACTTGTTGTAGAACCGAGGGGGCATACAAGTATCTCCAGTCTCTGTCACAGCGGGTAGTTTTGTGCCTGTGGTCTAGACTTCTGCCAGTGTTAGTTCCTGCCTTCCAGCAGGAGCTGGGAAAGGGAGGGTTTTTTTTCCCCCATGTTTATTAAATTCCAAAGAGATGATTACTAGGTTCTGAGAAAGACATAATTGAGTTCCTGGCAATAAATAGGCAGAAGATTTGTATATTAGTTACCTTTCTATTGCTGTGATAAAACACAGCAGTGGAAAGCAGGTCATCAGGCCCTTGGAGTATGCCTTGCCCCAGTTCCCTCCTGTGCCCCCATTCTCTGTTCTCTGCTTCATGACTTCCCTGATACAAACTTTTCTGCTCTCCCATGCTGCTTCTACCATGAAGACTAATATCTCTGAAAATGTGAGCCAAAATAAATAATTCATCTCTTTCTCTCAGGTATTTAGTCATAACTATGCAAAAATGACAAATACACAAGTATTTTAAGAAAACTATATTGTGGAGTGATATAATATCCTATTATTAATTAATTATTTTTTACTATAGAATCAAGTTTATTGCTGTTCTGTAATTAGCTACTTGAAACAGATATCAGGCAAAATGTACCCAATCCTATTTATTTTTTAAAATCTTTTTTAAAAAATTGAGATTATAATTACAACATTTTTTCCTTCCTCCATTTCCTTCCTTCAGGTCCCCCCATATACCCCTCCTTACTCTCACTGACATTCGTCTCCTCTTTTATCATTGATTTTTTGCATGCATATGTGTGTGTGTGTGTGTGTGTGTGTGTGTGTGTGTGTGTGTGTGTGTGTATTCCTAAGTATAACCTGCTCAGTCCATATAATGTTACTCATATGTATGTCTTCAAGGCTAACCACTTGGTACAGACAAGCAATTGACGTGCTCTTCCCTGGGGAAGAGTATTTCTCCCACTCTTCTCACTCCTTAGTTGCCTGGAGTACTTTCTTTAGGGTTGAATTGAGAAACAAAAATGAAGCCCTTGGAAAGGTTGCTCAATAAACATCTAAAGAGAACTGGACGAGTGAAATGGTCCTGTAGTTTTGTAAGGAGAAAGACCCTGGGAAGATGAGATTTAGATCTGTCTTTTGATTGTGGTGCTTTCAGTGAACAACCATGTGCTCCATCTGCTGTTAACATGGTTTGATCTGCTTTCTCCACCATCAATCAATTCTCAGGATGCCAGAAACCACTCAAACCAGGCATTACAGCCTCAGAAAAGAGTCAGGAAAGTAACGTGGTTGGGGGCAGGCTGCTACTTGGATATTTGATAATCAGACAGATTGACCTAGCTTAGATCCCAGAGCTTACTGATGTTCTGTGACTGCAGGTGGTGATTGGACCTGCTTATTGACTGTTTCTTTTTTTCTTTTTCTTTTTTTTTTAATGAGGTAGGGTCTCATGTTGCCCAGCCTAGTCTGGAACTCACTATGTAAATGCTAATTATCTTGAACTTCTTAACCTCCTGCCCTCCTTGTCCAAGTATGGGAATTATAGCAGGTGCCACAGTTCTCAGCCCAGATTTCTTATCAATCTGCAAAGATCAAGGTCAGAAGCAGTTTCAGTGCTAAAAATCAGGTGTCTTAGACATATACATACTTAGCCATGAGCTCAGCTTGTAGACAAAGAGCTGCATGGAACAGGATCTTTTGTGGAAAGCTCTGACACCGTGCCCAGCAAGGCAGGGTATCCATAAATGTCAGACCCCTTCCTGCAAGGAAGTGAGTCATGTTTGGAGGTGGCTGTGTTTGCACAGCTCTTCGGCTGTAGTGGGCACAGAGACAGGGACAACTGTGGGGATTCTGAGCTGCTGGCATTTTCATTGATGCCAGCTGCACATTGAAACCACTCTACAGCTAGGCTAAGGACTGGGATTTGAAAGAGATCCATTTACCTTTAAGGCCAGTTGTCCTGAATGTCACTGAAGCAGCATGCAAGCTCTATGGCACTTCTTTGATTATGCAGTGGCTGCAGACAGAGTGCCAACTTTAGACACTGAGCAACAGTAGATATAATAGCATGCAAAGATGTTGGAATGAGTGTTTTTCCTATGAACTATTTTATTCCTTCCTTTAAACAATGGAACCTAGCACTTTATAAGGGTCAGTTCATCTAACCTTCATAGCACAGCCTGGGGACTGTGAGAAAGAGTGTCATTAGCATGACATCAGTGAGCCACTGTGCACTAGAGTGAGCTGGATGAGAAGAGGACTGGACTTCACACCTCATAAGAAAACTGTGGCTTTGGACTCTCTGCACTCTAATATGTTGACCTGCACCCATCCCTAGTCATTCTGGATAGACAGATTGAGATCTAGGGAGGGGCAATGACCTGCTTAGATGCAGAGATGAGGGGGGACAGGAATGAAACCAATACTAGACTGATTCAATGCCAAGGACCCTTCATAGCACAGTAGATTATTTTAAAGGAACCAAAGAGATGATGTATTAAAGTTTACTGTAATACAGTTGTTAATACAGTAAGTATACTTGGTGTGGTGGCTCACTTCTGTGTTCTTAGCACTTAGGAGGCTGAGGCAAGAATAATGGTACAAGTTTGAGCCCAGCCCACATAATGCATCCCAGGGCTGTCTTGGATACAGAGCCTGTCCTATTAAAAAAAAAAAAAAGCCACATCTAGTGGCTCACACTTGGATTCCCAGTACTCATAAGGCAAATGCAGGAGCATTGCTGTAAGTTTGAGGCCAACTTTGGCTACATAGTGCCAGGATAGCCTGGGCTATAGTTCAAGAATTTGTATTAAAACCAAACTAAAACAAAACAAAACACGGGAAAAAACCAAAAGCAAAAGACATGACAATTAAACTGGATGAAGTGGCCACTTCTATAACCCCAACACTAGTGGAGGCTGGAGAATTAGGAGTTCAAGGCTAGCCTCAGCTACATAGTGAGTTTGAGGTCAGTTTTAGCTTTATGCAATTCTGTCTCAAGGAACAAAACCAAACCAAAATACCAACATGACTGCCGAAATGTGAGCAGAACAAGGATGATACCAACAGACATGCCAAAGTGGATGAGAAAAAGCCCACAAGGCCTCAACCCTATACAAAGAATTATAGACAACTAAGAAATGCTAGGAGCAGAAGAGGTGGCCTTCCCTAGGGAAGAGCATACCAATTAGTTGTCCAGTGCCAAATGGCCAGCCCTGAAAACATATACAAATAACATTATATGGACTGAGTAAGTTATATTTAGGGATATTTAGGCACACACACACACACACACACACACACACACACACACACATATATGCATGTAATAACAATTAATGATAAAAGGGGGCATGGGTTTGAAGGAGAGAAGGATAGTATATGGGAGAGTTTGAAGGGGAGGAAAGGAAAGGGAGAAATATCTCAAAATAATTTAAAAACTACCCACAGAACCAGGAGAGGTGACAGTTAAAATTTTGGAAATTTGAATCATAACTTTTAAGTTGAGTCTATAAAAATACTTCCCATAGGTTGCATGCTCTAAGTATTGTGGTGACTGTGGTAATAATAATGGTGATAAGAAGGGGGTAGGGATGGGGTGATGATGATTGTTAGGTACCGGTGCTGGTGGTGGTAACCATAATGATGGTGGTGATGCTAGTGATGAAAAGGGGATGGTGATGATCATGTTGACAGTGGTGCTGATGATGGTAACCATAGTGACAGTGATGGTAGTGATGATAGTAGTGAGGTGGGGATGGTGATAGACATGATGATAGGATATAGTGATGCTGCTGACCATGGTGATGGTCCTGACAGTGGTAAGGATGATGGTCAGGTAGTGATGATGATGCAGATGGTCACTAAGTACTCTCCTTGAGCCTATTACTGGCCTATGAACTTCATGGATTTTTAGGTCACTTATAGTTTTCACGGTAGCTCCTCGACAGATGCGTCATTATCACCATTCTCATGTAGACGGAAGGGAGGGGTCCAAGCACTCCTCCCAGTGACTTGCAGCAAAAGATAAAGTGAGGATCAAAGTGCCAAATAAGAAAATGATAATTATAACAAATAGTTATAATAGTACCAACCTCTATGTGAAGTGCTTCCATGCGTCATCTAGCAGTTTAATCTGGGCGTTCTCTGAGGAGGTTATCATTAGCTATTTTTGTCATTGTTGGTAATTTGTTAAGAAAAGTACTACTGAGTGTTTGAGTGGTTCTTCAGGTCCCACAGCCAATACTAGGGGCCTACAGAACATGTATGTGAAGAAAGTGACCACCGAGTTCATTGTGCAGCGCTCCCTGGTCTCCTGTCTCTACTTTTCTCACACACCTGCTCTTCAAGACCCACCAACCAACCCTCCCTTCTTCCTCTGTCTCACTTTCCTGGAAGACCTCATGCTTTCTCTTTCCCTCAACCTAGACCTTCTTGTCCACCTCTCACTGTGGTTACAGATACAATCTAGGACTATCATCCACTCTTCTAGTGATATCTGCCATCCATCATTATGTTCAGGTTCGGGAGTGATATACCAGGCTCAGAGAACTCAATCCTGCCTTCCTTCCAGCCCTGTTTGCTTATGCTTCCCCAAGGGATCAGAAATGCAGCTAAACAATGTCACCAGCAGTCTTTCAATCAGGGCTTGCGTCTGTCTGCTGTCACCGTGGTTGGTGTGCAGCAATAATCTGCTAAGAATTTGAAGAGTGAGCGAAAGCACTGAGGTGTACTTGTATATTTGCAGTGATGCTCTAGTGAAATGTCTTGTGACCAGACTTGTCTTTTCTGTTTTCTTTCCAAGGGAAACCAAGGAGAACGTGGCGCAGAGGGTGAGGTGGGACAGAAAGGCGATCAGGTAAAGCCAATTTCCATCATAAAGAAGCTTGCATTAGTTGTAAGAAAGGTCTCGCTCTCAGCTGTGTCCACCCACTGCTTCTGATGCCACCCTTGCCTCTTCTGTGCCTGCAGAGGAATGTTTGAATCTTGATTTCCTGCTTTCCATCTTGACCACTCTGCTTACTCTCATCCATCCTGATCCATCTCCCAGTTGTCTGAGGAGCCTTCACCTTTTCATTTCCTCCCCTCTCTCCCCATGATTGCTTCTCCCTCACCGGTGTTTTCATTCTCCAGGAAGCACCCCTTTATCCCTCCCTCCATTTCTTGAGTGCTTCTTTTTACACTCATGGCGCTGTTTGAAATGCTTCACAGCACTCCCTGAGCCAGTCCTTGCCCGTTCAGGCTAGTTGGACCCTTCTACTAATGCATGGGAGGCTGGCACCAATACTGAAGCGCTCTTCCCCATATGATTCTGAAATACTCCTTCCCCACTGTCCCCCCAACCAGTAGCGCTGGCTGATTCCGTACAGCCTTGCCTGGGCAGCTTTAGTGATTACTAAGTGACTTGTGCATTGTCTCCACAGCCATCATTTCCCCTGCCTTCTCTTTCCCAGTCTCTACCAGCCCTCCCCTTTATGCTTTCACACTGCTCTGCATCTCACTCCAGTGCTCACAGTAACCAATTCCATGTCGGGCACTGCTCCAGAATCTGAGATACAAAATGAGCAAGGGTGGATTCTGACCTCAGGACATATTGATACAGGTGGGTGGAGGGTAAGCCACCGAGCCAGTGATCCTCAAGCAGCCAAAGGAGAGCTGTGCTTAAGGTTTTCTCCCCTGTATTTAGAGAAACAAAAGGTATCTGGGTTATACCAAGGACAGCATGTCAGCAGCAAATACTCTATGCATTGTAATGAGTATTGTGTTTGTGTTTTCCAATTGCAGGTTTGGAGACGTAGGAGAGAGAAAGATTAAATTCTCATTAAATTCTACATTATTAAAAAAAAAA
>CABHPR010156541.1:0-49588 GCA_902168415.1 Peromyscus melanophrys | reverse complement strand
GCTTTTTAGATGGTTACTTTATTATTCCAATCACAGAACTTTATTTTTCCTTTGCAGTCCACCTTTCACTCTCAAGATTCTAAATGTCACCAACAAAACTAATAGCAGTACAACAAAAATGATAAAATTAATACATTTCCAAACCTTATGGCCTCACTTGCTAGGAAAGGGCGAACAGACTGAGAAGTGTTGTCACTCACAACTATCTTTCCATGACACTGAAATGCTGAGGTTTTAGATACGCCATGGTTTTCAATTATGAGCTTATTTCAGTGGACAAATGTTAATAGTGGCCTACAAAAAATGTTCAAATTCAGCTTACTACTATTTTAATTTCCTATTGACATATATGTCTATACTTAGAATTCTGTCTTCTAATATTTTTCAGAGTTTAGAGTGTTCCCTGTTTCTCTAGATATTAATAACAGAGCAACCAAAGCATGAGAAGTAACAACTGCTATCTATTAAGGGTCTTGTTAATACTAGGCATTCTACAGATTTTTTTTAAAAAATAGTATCAACAGAATACACACACACATACACACACACACTTCATTTTTATTTTACATTTTTCTCAAGTATATGAGTGGGGCATGGGTAGCATATTCCAACTCCAATTGAGGAGCTACTAGTATTTGATAGACGCTGGGAGAGGAAGAGTCAGCTTTCTTTAAGATTTATGACCCCTGATCGCTTGACCACTCCTGAGTCCAGGCTTCACTCCCAACAGCATTTGGACAAAACAAATTGGAGTAAACGGAATTTTAAAGAGAGATGGACTTGTGAGACTGAACATAAAGTTGGGAAGGTCAGGGGGGTGGAGTTGGATGTGAGAAGAAGTAAGAGAGGGGAGAATAGTAATATAATTCATTGTATGAAATTCTTAAATAATAAATCAAAATAGTATTTTTAAAAGAGCTAAAGGTTATAAAAATAAAAATAATAATTCTCATCAAATTATTTGAAGTTATAATAAAAAATGCAGAAGAATGAGAAGCAACCTGTATGAGCAATGGACTGGCTTCAGGGTTTGCGTATAAAAGAATGATATACCCGAATCTGTTTGTAGTCCTCAGAACATAGATACCAAATTAAGAAAGGATAAAATCAACTCTGAGGTCCACATATTTCATTTAAAATATGACAATCTGTCATGGAAATTGAGTTCACAATTTGAAATTAATTGGTCACAAAACTTAATAAGAAAACTTGAAGAACATTATTAAATTTCTATAGAAATTCTCTTTTTCTGTCATTAAAATGTCCTGCTTCCTAATCGGGTTTACACATAGCAGAGAACATCTTAAAATACAGAAAGTAGAAAAGGATGCTGGGAGGAAAAGAGAAGAATCTCTAGAGACTGGGAGAGAGGAGATGGGTGCTATGGAGGAAGCAAAGGGAAAAATGTCAGGGGACTTTTAGACACCGAGGAAGAGGAAGGAGGGAGGAGTAAATAGCACTAAGGATGCTGGGAAAAGCCAAATATAAAATATATCCACACATACAGTTTAAACGAAGTTCTGCCGCATGAGGTGATAATGCCCCCCCCCCCCCAAGAGCCGTAGACTAAGAAAACCATCAGTACCCGCCATGGGAAACCTCCCCATCTCCCTGCTTTGACTTAAGACCAGCTCAACTAGAAGGAATTCCTGTGTGCCAGTGTAAACAGCCAACTCCCTGTGGACAGGCAGAGTATAGACTCGAGAAGAGAACATACTACTGTCATTTTCTAAAACAATATGATTTCTAACTCTGTTCTAAATATTTATAATTATAATTACAGATAAGTGTACTTCTCATCCCTCATCAAGAAAGCTTCTTTTTGTGACAAAGACCATTACAGAAATCTACAACAAGTCAAACTGCAGAGAATAAATGACTGTCTGGGTACTCAGAAAACGTCTACAATGCCACCCCTACAACTAAGGCTCAGGGAAAACCAAAGAAGAGGCAAAAGGATTTTAAGAGTCTGAGGACCAGGACACATGCTGCTAGGTAGTGTCTTCTAGACTTGACATAGACGCTGCCACAGTGAAATCCAACAGCATAGCTGCCTAAACAAGATCTACGTGACTCCCGTTGGCATGGCAACATTAATAGGGGAAATTTCACAAGACTGCATTCCTAGATGAAGAGCTAGACATAATCAATGGCTGCCTAGGAGTGGGAGAATCATTTTTCCCTGGGAATGAGTGTTAGCATTCAGGCATTTCCACTACCCTGCCCTCAGGGACCAAGCAACAGCAGGACAGGTCATCCAGGTGCCAAGATGCAACACTGTCACCCCCCCACACACACACAAGTTGCATCCTCTCCCCATGCTCACACTATCTCCCCTTATAAAAAGCAAGCACCTTCTCTCTCCACTCTCCTTGCTTCCGCGCTCGCTCAGAGACCACATCTGCACCTCCTGTCCCCAATAAACCTCTCACGTGGGATCTGTTGCACGGTGTGACATTGTGGAGCCCTGTGGAGCTCCAACCCGACAAGGACAAGGTACCTTCCACTGTGAAATCATTTACAAAGAGCTGTCTGAGGGTTGTTCTGTCTCCAGTGGTCAGCTCTAAAGGAATGAGTCTATGAGGTACACTAAATAGACACCACATGTTTCTTAGCTTATTTGTTTATTATTATGTACATGAATGGCTTTAATGTAATTACTTATCTAATTTTTATATAAAAATCTTATGCAACACTGTCAATCCCCATTTTTAAAATGAAGACATTAAGCATTTTCAAAAAACAGTCTCCTTTACATTCTTGTATTTCATCTCCATTTCTCAGGAGAACTCCATCAGAATCTAATTTTTTTTTATTTAGGCTGATTTATAGAAACTACATTATTCAAGGTTGTACACATGAAAGCAATTTACCTGAAGATAAGTTATTTCCCTCAGAACATAGAGACACTTTTAAGTACATATTTATAAATAAATAAATTATAATGTTTACATATGGATTCATGTGCACACAGGACTTTCTGCAAATTTGGGGCAACAATTATTTTACTTCATTTGTTTACTTGCAGCCCAGAGTATTTACTATATTTCTTCTCTCTGCACCATATATGCTATTGACAGATTCAAGTTCCCCAGACTCTAGTGATAAGCCCAGTTCACTGAGAGTAAAGCCCCAGCACACATGCCTGGAAGCCATACCCTACCTACTTGGTATGTCTGTACTTTAAGTGTTAAGGAATGAGGGGAGGACTGGGCAGAAGCAAGGCAGAGAAAAAGGACTATCCCTTGACTTCTCCCAGATGCCTACATCACCAAAACTGAGTGAAAATAAAATTACGGTCAATCTAATGACAAAAAGATAGTCTACATACATTCTGGAGATGCAGTAGTTTCTAAGCCACTTACAGTACATTTAAAATGGTAGCCAATTCTGCGGTTTTATGAAGACACTGCCTTCATATTTTAAAAAATACCTTTCCACATTCCTATGTATTTTACATGTATATGAATAGGAATTGCTGGGTATTTTGCCTAGAAGTCAGATCGGTTTTTACTCTTTCTGTCTTTATAAAGTACACTCAAATTGAGGAGAAAAGTTTACTTTTTATAGGGAATTATTTTGTGTTTGCAAGAGTGTTTTATTATTATTTCATAACTTCAAGTAGCAACTGGAAATGTGCTCTTGTTACATTGCTCATTCATTTGCTAGTTTAAAACACAGCAGGTCTGAGCTATGTGGAGCAAGTTCACAACTGAGTAAATAGCAATCCCTCTAGGTTAATGGATATTTCCAGGAAGCACTGATAAAGGACATAAAAGTCCTTCACCCACCTACCCTATCTCCAGTCTCTCAAATTTGATCCTTTGTAATGAGATTTACCTTCCCAATCTTTGTGGCCAATTATGGCTAATTTATGAAGTTACATGGCCTTATTAATCATTATAATTACACTAAACTTAGATCCATAGAACATAATTTAATGTAAGAATGCAATTTGGTCAAGAAATTGAATTGAAAATGATTCTCAACTGAATGCTGAATTAATTTTAGTTGTAAACTGGGCCGGCAAAATTGATGAGAGCAACAAAGAAACACCACAAGTTTAATATGGAATTGATTAAACTGATTACAACACGGATCATAGCCTTACTAGGGTTGGGACACTTCCACAGTGAAATCCAAAAATGGAGGATTAGTGGCTATTTCTGCTTAGAGGTGGCATTGCCTAGGCTCTTGTATCTTATGAAAAGACAGACAGGAGCTTAAATAGCCTTAAACAGTAAAGACTTTGGGTAATGTGAGAGCTTGCTGCAGCAGGACACTAACTAACTCTTCAACAAACTTCTGACTGGTTACTGTTGGTATTTTGACCCACCCCTTGGGACCCACCAGCGTGTGTGTGTGTGTGTCTGTCTCTGTGTCTCTGTGTCTCTCTCTCTCTCTCTCTCTCTCTCTTCTTTCCCTTCATTCCCTCTCCCTTCCTCCCACAACCCAAAATAAACTTGCCACGTGGACATCGCGTCTGCCATGTGACTAACTTTCCACCGTCTTCCGTGTCTCATCCACTCTGGGACACCTTGGTCCAAACTTGCCAAGGCCTCTGTGTCATTATAGTGAGAATATTTTAATTGTAACAACTTGATTATTATATATTTATTTTCTATTCCTTAGCATGAAAAAAAAACCTAAAAATATTTAGGAAGTTAGATTGTTATTTCTTTTCTACCAAGGTCTAAGAGTAAGTGTGAAAAATTTTTTTTTACCTCCTGGCACCTAAGATATGTGTAGTCATGGGCCCCTAAGTTTATTACTTTTTAAAAAAATATTTATTTAACATATATGAGTGACCTGTCTTCAGGGACACCAGAAGAGGGAGTCAGATCCCATGATAGATGGTTGGGAGCATATGGTTGCTGGGAATTGAACTTAGGACCTCTGGAAGAGCAGCCATCTCTCCAGCCCCCTAAGTCTATTCCTTCATGTGGAATGTAATTTCAGTTCTCCTCTATAGTAGATGAGGTGAGTGCCTTGAAGAAATCATAGCATGGTGGGGAAATATGCCACACAATGTGGAACTAACCATCTCTGAGCTGCTGGGACTGGCTTGGAGTTCTTGATGATTCCATTCAGTATAAACATTTTAAATTTGCTTTTTTTGTTTGTTTTATTTTTTTGAGATAGGGTTTCTCTGTGTAGCTTTGCGCCTTTCCTGGAACTCACTCTGTAGCCCAGGCTGACCTCGAACTCACAAAGATCCACCTGCCTCTGCCTCCTAGTCTTGCTTTTCACAGGGCTCCTAAGAAAACCAAGCTCTCTGCACTTCTCCACTAAAGCACTTAGAGGTTAAATCAGTCTAAAATAAACATTATTGATTATTAAAAGAAGAAAAGCCATTCCCTGAGATGAACTCTTAAGGGACCTGGAAAAGAGAGCAAGTCTCCTTATTTTGCTGTAAGATCCTAGAGGCCAAGAACGTCATATAGTATTGTTGATGAATGCAAATTCATTTCGGAGCATATCTGAATGACCACTGTGTGGTTTTGCAATAAATAATGAAATGAAAAAAAAAAAAGATCAGTGAATAATAGAAGTTGTTACACTATAGTTCTTTTCCTTCCTTTTAGATCTGTGGTGATATTTTGTGTATGCTCTAACAAATAAAGCTTGCCTGAAGATCAGAGGGCAGAGCCAGCCACTAGTTAGCCATAGAGGCCAGGCAGTGGTGACACACACTTTTAATCCCGGCACTTGGGATCTCATGCCTTTGCTCCCAGTACTTGAGAGGCATACATGCCTTTAATCCCAGTACTAGGGAGGTTGGGACAGGAAGTGATATGGCTGGGTGGAGAAAAGGAATATGAGGTGGGAGGAGACAAGAGCTCTTTCCTCTTTCAGCCTGAGGAGTTGGTGAGATAAGAGATGGTGGCTGTGGTTTGCTCTTTTGTCTCTTTGTTATTTCAGCATTTACCCCTATATCTGACTCCGGGTTTTAATTATCAAGACGAATTAGAATTCATGCTACACAGATCCAAGCATCTGACCTTCTCTCTAGGGTCGAAGCCACCCCAACTCCTCATTCTGAATCACACTTTCAGCATCATTGCAGACTTTTTCCCTTGTGGGACCATCACTTCTTCCAAACATTAATCTAGAAGTGGAAAAGATCTCCAATAGAAAATGTTTCTTCAGAGTAGCTCATATTTGCATGAATGTTTGTACTTCTGACTGCTAACACAATGTATTAAAATTTTATCTTTTCTACAGATTTGTGGAGAACCCCTACAAACTCTACTACCAGCAGGGAAATGAACCCCAAGAGGCAATAAAGGAAATTGAGGTCCGCACTACTTAGTTAGCTAGGCTAGTTCTAATTTCTGGAGTCTGACACTTGGCAATTTATTTTGACATATTTAAGTACAGTACAATTTTGGAAAAATGTTTCCTGATAACAATTATCTCAATCCCAATCCCATGTGTACAATAAAGCTTAAGGAGTGACTACATCAAAACTCTTTGTAAAACACATGTGACCTTTACTAAGTACTTTAAGGGCCCAGGATATGGTGTGGTCTCAGTCATATAGACAGCAGGATAGAAGAGGTCACCAAGCTATAAAGTACATGTGACATCTCCCCTAAGGATGGGTTCTATTGACTGAGAAACAAAGATAAAGGTCTAGGGAGGGAGAATCTGGGATAAACATGGTCTGCATCATTCATTCGGGTGTGGCCTGCCTCTACAGATAGCAAAGGTCACCAGGTTATTAACAACATCCACTCCCAGTTTTTTAGGTGGAAAACAGTTATACAACCTCCCTTTGGTTGAAGAGACAAGCCTTTGTGCTTAACATTCTTGGTTTTCCTAGCGCTTATCTGTAAGCATAGAGACCTTGTGCCCTCCATAGAGACTAATAACCATGTATAAGTAAAATAAACAACCCTGGTGTGAAAACTAATCATATCTTATTAAAAGGCAGAAATCAGCATTTATTGTTTAATGTATGCCGTGACTTAACATTATATCTGTCTGCCTGTCTCTCTATCATTATTATTAATGCTTTGAGAATTCCACAAAACGTTTGTTGATCATACCATAGTAAACCACAACTTCTCCCTTAACACTTTAGGGATGAAATCCTATTCAACTATTCCCCACACCCCATTTTTGTACTGTTTTTTTTTTTTCCTAAACTTTAATAACCTACAGACTCCAATTTGTGCTATTCATATACTTTTGAGTGTGGTGATTCTTTTAAACACCAGCTCACCTATTTTAGTATCACTTTTGGAGCAGGACATGATGACACAAACTGCAATCCTTGAACACGAGAGGGAGAGGCAAGCAGATATCTGTGAGTTCAAGGACAGCCTGGTCTACACAGTGAATTTCCTTTTCTTTAAGGAAGCTCTCACTAGGTGGCCCAGGCTGGCCATAAACTTGTGATCCTCCAACTTCAGCCTTCTAAGAACTAGGATTATCAACATGTGCCACCATGTTTAGATAATAAATATGTCTTAACACAATTTTTTTGCAAGAATTAGGTTACCTAGGAAGTCGGTGGTAGTGCACACCTTTAATCCCAGCACTTGGGAGGCAGAGGCAGGAGGATCTCTGAGTTTGAGGCCAGCCTGGTGTACAGAGTGAGTTCCAGGACATTCAGCATTATACAGAGGAACCCTGTCTCTTTCTCAGAAAAAAAAAACACAACAAACAAACAAACAAATTAATTAGGTTACCAATTTGGGGAGTATTTTCTACATCAGTAAGTTTAAATAGAAATATTTTGTATATTTTATATGACTTATCCTATAGGAAAGTTAACTGATAAAAAATTAGGTGCTGATTCAAGAGAAAAAATAAGTAATGAGTGATTATCAGAATAAAGAATATACCTATTTTCAGGCCTATTTATTTGCATGCCAATTAGAATGTTGATTCCTCTTATAGTTAAAAAGTTGTCATCATTTACAGATAAATTCTTCACATTATTTTCATATTTACAATATTGCAATGATGATGAAAGTTCTGATTTTTATAAGATTATCTAGTAACATATGTTGGCTAAATTTTAAATAGTTATTTAACTTTATAGTTTATTTTTAATTCATTTAATTATTAGTATTTGTTCGTGATCTTTATTAGTTCTTTTAGAATTTTGTCCAATGTGTTTTCATCATATTCACCCCTCTCTATAGCCTCCCTGATTCATTCTTCCTTCCCTATCCATCCACCTTTGGACTTGGGGTCCTCTTTCAGTTTTCACTCATGAAGTATAATTTATTTTGTCCATATATCCTTAGATGCTTTCACTGGAGGGAAGTCTACCCCTCTAGGACCACACTCTTTAAAAAAAACCTGACACTTCCACTCCCAGTAACACAGAACTCTTAATAGGTCTTTAGAAAGTCAGGCATCATGCCCATTTCCTCTTTCCGTGTTAGAATTTAGTCTGGACTAAGCCTGAAGAGGTCGTGTGCATGAGTTGAGAGATCCTCAACTGCTGTGAATTCATTTGGACAAGTTCCTGGCCGTGTCCCAAAAACAGTTTCCTTGTAGCCATTTACTGTCTGTGGTTCTCACAGTCTTTCTGTCTTCTCTTCTTACATGAACCTTGAGAAGAGGAAATGTGTTTCAGTTTTCTTTCTATTGCTGTGTCATTACCAGAAGCAATTTGGGAAGGAAAGAGTTTATTTCAGCTTACAGTTTAAGTTCTCCATCAGGGAAGTTAAGGCAAGAATTCAAGACAGGGACAGAAGCCTCTCCATGGCTTGCTCAGCCTGCTGTCTTTCTTATACACCCTAGGGCCCCTGCCCACATTATCCTGGGCACTATTACATTGGTCTTTAATCAAGAAAACGCCCCACAGGCTTTCTTAGAGGCCAGTCTTATGGAGGTAGTCCCTCAGTTGACATTCTGTCTTCTAAGATGACTGTAGCTTGTATCAAGTTTAAAAAATAAATAAATAAAACAGCACAAGGTGTGATATGCTTTACAGTGATTAATACTGTCAGGTATGGGCTTCAACTTATAGAGTGTAACATAAATCCAATCCTACAGCAAATGTTTACTCCTATAACATTGCTACCACTACTGCACCGTGGACATGCCTTGCCAGATTGTCACTGTTGGGGATTCACAGCTGTGTGAGATTGGTGATTCATTTTCTCCTCCACTAATGTGCACATCACATTCCCACTTTGTGAAAGCTAGCCTCTAGAGATGAAACTTCCAGGTAGATAGTAGCTTGGTTGCTCCATGTTCTATGACTCACGTAAGCAATATCATCAGAAACATGGTCTTCCCATCAAGCTCTAGAGAATAACAAAGAGCATTGTCAGCAGCCTGTAATGTTGAGAGGAGTATCTATGAAACCTTACTTGCCAACAACTCCAAAAGTGGTAACTTATTCTTGGAATAGGCTTTTTAGTTCTTATTCTGTGGTGGCTAGTAGTGGTGTTGTTGCCCATTGTAGGGTAACTTCATTTTAACTCATTTCTATACATGTATATACAATTTTAGAGGTTTCTACAGTAGTGTGTTTCCATATGACTTTTTCAAAATGTCTTTAGTGTTAGTTATCACTCCCCATATTCCCTAATTTACTATGTCTTCCCATTCATCCCTCTTCCCATTAATCCCTCCCCCTTTTAACTTTTTATACCTGTGCCTTTATAGCAGCCCTCAACTGAACATGCCCCCCAATAGTTCCTTAATGATTGCCTTATATGCCAGAAGGAACATATGTATCTGAAGATTCAAGACTACCATCTACAAATGACTGAAAATGGATGTAGATCTGGATTACTTCCTTAACAGTGATTGCTTCCACCTCCATCCATTTACCGGGAATTTCATTTTTTTTTAAGCAGTGGAATAATATCCCATGTGTAAATGTACCACATTTTCATTATTCCTTCATTGGAATAATGGTTGATGGCTAGCAGGATGTTTCCATTTCTGAACTATTGTGAATATGTTTATTTATTGTGTGTGTATCTCTCTATCTTCTGGGAGTTGATTTTCTTCTTGCACCATGTAGGTCCCTGGCATCAAGCTCAAGTCTTCAGGTTTGTGTTAGACATACATTTACTCACTGAGCCATCTTGTCAGCCATAATTTATTTTTAGATTTGCACATATGTATAACTGGTTTTTATATCCAGCTACTCTAATGTTTAGCTGAATACAGTTATAAAATATGAGTTATAGCTGGGGCTACCAGGAGATGTAGAATGAATAAAATGCAAATTGTTCATTGTAGACCTAAACTTATGTCTGCTGTATTGTGAGAAATTTGAGCCACTTATATAGCAAACAGGACTAAAAATAAATTGTGTAAAGGAAATTCTGTTTCAATCTTGGAAGTTTATCCATTAAATTTTTATTTTAGTAAATATAGTCACATGCCACATAACAGTTCTGTCAATTACAGGAGTACATAGCACAGTAATATCATAAGATTAAAAAGTAGCTGAATTGTCTATCACCAATGACATCACAGTCAGCATAACATTATAGTGCAGCTTATTACTAGTATATTTGTGGTGCTATTGCTATAGCATTTTTAACACACTGCCAATCATATACAAGTACAGCAATGCAATTATGTTGAGTATATAATGTTTCATAATGATAACAGTGAACTATGTAATTGGTTCATAAGTGTGCCGTACTGTGATTTTATGATTATTTTAAAGAAGACTTCTTCTACTTGTTGTAAAAGAAGATTATTATAAAACAATATTCCCAGTTATATCTCATATGTACCTTGTATGTTGAGGTCACACCAAATGATTGGCAGAAAATATCTAAGTCTGTGCAAAGACACTCTGCCATACTCAGACAATAATAAAATTGACCAATTTCTTTCTCAGGATGCAGAGTCCTGCTACAAGTTAAGACACATATGACTAATAGATATCAGAAAGGAAGAAAACATAAAACTAAGAAGCAACTAGGGGAAGCCAGTCTGCTCCTCCCATCTTCCATACTTAACAAAAGCATTTAAATTGGCTGTTCTTTGTAAAGTCTATGGCTTTACATAAAGACATTTAAAAATTCTTTACATTTAAGAATAATATCATTTTGATAAATGACTTTGTATAAAATTTATACCTCATACATATCCACAAACCATTTGACACAGTTTCAACAGAAGTGAATCAAAAGCACCATAAATTATCAAAGTTGGGTATAAAATGCATACATCAACATGTCAATAGTTAATTGTCACCTTATACACAAGCTTCCTGAAAATGAAGTTAGGGAACTAGACATTGTAATTACTCTTAATTTGGTCAGAAGATAATTTTGATGGTTTTTTTCAATGCAATGAGATTTTCTTTTGAGGATTTTAAATCATTAAATAATTCAGTATTTTCAGGTCTGAACAGTGCAACCTCTTACTAGTATATTTGTGGTGTTCAGTCATAAAGTAAATGAGAGTACTTGGCTAGTCAATATTAGACCTGAGTTCCATCCCATTTTTTAAGAAGTGTGGTGTATGTCATTAATTCCAGTGCTGAAGGCAGAAAGACAGAGAGCAGGACCTACCGCTCAGGTAGTTTAGCCGATGGAGCCAGTTCCATGGGAGAGAGAACGAGGTGGACAGTGTCTAAAGATCAACATCTAAGATTGTCTACTGGCTTTTCCATACACACACGCACACACACCATACAAATGCACCCGTATACACACTCTCCTGTACGTATGCGAACACATGTATACCTGGACACAAGCATTTCAGTAGTGAAACTGTAAAAGAAATGATTATGATAAGGCTGTTTCTGTATTTTTCTTATAGAAAGGCCAGCAGGATAATGCCAATATTGAATTATAGGACAATAAAAGACTATTCAAAAAGAATTAAAGTTGCAGAACTTTTGAGTTTGTGATCCTGTCATGATACAATTTGATAAAGACTAAAAAACAAGAAACCATCCATCAGGTTGATAAAATCTATCAGACAGATAAATCATTTCTTTGTTTGCATTGGCTTCTATTAGTTCTTTAAGGAATATAGAAATCACAGGTTGAAGTGCCACATGAGATCATGGTCCATACTACTGTTTATTTCTATTTATGGAGAAGTGCAATACAATAAACATCATGGATGCAGAGGGAATAGTAGGGTTCAGCCTGAAATAAGATACAGAAGTTTGTATTCATTTGAATAAAGGACTAACTTTCATTGAATGGATACAAGCTCAAGGTAACTCTCCCGAGTAAAACTGTCATTTTTTTCCAATATTGGATTCACTCAGGTAAATGCATCTTTGAAAAAAGTTGAGCCACACCTTGAGGAGGAATCGCTTTCAGGGGAATGTGAATCTTGCTTCTTTTGTGAAGAGAAATCTCCTGCCAAGTGTTCTCTGACAATCTACCAGATTGAAAGACACTACTTCAAATTTGCCCTCTTGTCAAATCTAAGAGTTTATTTAAAACCAAATCAATTCCAAATACCTGTACATACCACCATTTAAAAAAAAATGTCTCTTTCTTAGAAATCTACAGAAAACGGTTGTGTACTTGCCTTCTTAAACTAAATTCAGCCACAATGGTCTGGTCCCACGAAAATAATAAAATTAAAACCCTCATCCACTGTATCCCAGGTGACTAATAGAGCCTGATGAAACAATTTGACAGCAAATTGCTTCATTACCCAGTAAATGAAAGCTGCACTCACGGAAGGTCAATGTCCACTTCTTGATGCATATTAAGTGAGGAAATTCAGTAGGCATCATCCTTAGCTTTTCCAGACACTGCTACCTTCCCTGCTGATAATTGAGCCTACTTTATCCCCAAGGAAATTACAAATGAATGCTAACTCCCAGCTCTGCTTCTGCATTAACAGAAGGAGCTTCAAGCTCTGCCAGGATTCTACGTTCTAAAGCCCCAGTGCAAAAGAGAAGACTTGCTTTACCACCTGCAAGCAAAATTTGTCAAATTAAGAACCCCCATTAGCTATCAGCATTTGTTCAGGAAGTATCTTCCAGATGGGTGAGATCCCTTTCCACACATTCATGTCTTCTGGTTGTATTGTTTATCAGTACATTGTTACCTGCTATCAGGTGTATGCATTAAAAGATCCCCGTTACAAAAAGGTTTTGTAATCACTGTGACTCAAAACTCCTTCCTAAGGCAATGTATGTGTTGATGCTTACAATCTTTCAAAAATGGTTATGTAACATGTCTATTGGTCCTGAGCCTTTCTTTAAACAATATCATCTCAAATATCCACAAATGGAGTTGTATTCTTCAGAATTAAACATGGACTCTTTTTCAGTGAGTGTGTCCTAGAAAGGGTAAGCAATTTAAATTCATAGATATGAGGTGCGAATTGATTTTTCCACTGGATTTTTTTTCTTTTTTTCTTTCACAGAATACAGAGCAGCAGGAGAACAATTCCATGTAGCGTCAACCCCTGCTGAATCTGATGTTTCTAATCACATATAACTATGCAGCAATATGTCAGATACTTATTTATCAAGATGATGGGCAAAATGTTTTCCTGATATGAGAAAAAGGGTAGGATAATGAATTGCTACATTATTTCATGTGTATTATTTTTTGCTCCCTCACGTACAAAGCACATAAAAGTTTCAAACAGGTGCTTAGATAAGTGGTGACCCCTTCTCTTATACACATAACTTCCTAAAAGAAGGGAAGAACAAAATCTCTGTTTGTGGGGAGATTTACTGAATTCTTGAAATTGTGTTTAGTATTATATATCAATTAATTTACCTGTACAGAAGTGTATAAATATTATCAATTATTTCATACAAATCAAGAAACTGATTCTCTGTACATCTAGGAAGTTCTTCTTGGAATTCTATGGTGGTGTATTAATTCCATATAAGCAGTTCAGTGGTTGACTTAGATTTTGTACTTAGGTATGCTGTACAACTTTAGATCATTATAATGACTTCTTAGACCAGCATTGCAGATAATCCTGGAGTTGGCCTGGTCTAGCTGCCTCGAGAAGCATGTGTCATGGGTTTTTGAGGTTTGAGTCCATAGCTTCTATGGCACTGTGTGCCTTTCAGTTTCTGAGAAACCAAGACACTCCCTTAGGCAGTGAAGCATACAGGCCACTGTGTTTCTCCATGTTCCTTAGAAGTCAGTGAGGCATGCAGAAAGTTGGCAGAACAAATAGTGTTAGACATTAATCTTGTGTACACTGTACAGCTTGCAAACATCCTTATTTCATGGCAACTACCATTTTGTATTCTGCTTTGATAAGTGTATAAAACATCTGGTTGCTTAGAATAAACTTGCCTCAGCCTTAGTCTTGTTGCGATCCCTCCAATCCTGCCTGGCTTTAAGTCTGACTAATCATATCAGGAGACCCTGGTTTGGTAAGTAAGCTCTGGTGCCTACAAGGCATAATATTTTTATTTGCATTTAAGAGAGAAAAAGATTCCCAGCACTCGGGAGGCAGAGGCAGGCGGATCTCTGTGAGTTCGAGGCCAGCCTGGGCTACCAAGTGAGTTCCAGGAAAGGCGCAAATTCTTTCTACACAGAGAAACCCTGTCTCGAAAAACCAAAAAGAGAGAGAGAGAGAGAGAGAGAGAGAGAGAGAGAGAGAGAGAGAGAGAGAGAGAGATGCGAAGAGAAAGTAGGGAAGAGCATGACTGTTGGCTTCAGAGTTTATATTGTTACTTCCACTCCATTTTCCTCTTACATTTATTTCCTGCGGAATGGAAAACAAATGTATGGATAGGTATCAACCAAAACAGATGCAGTAATTGATGATTATGATCAGAATAAATTACATAGGCCTGGGATATACCTCTGTGATAGAATGGCTAATTGGCTTGTGCAAGGCCCTAGGTACAATACCCAGCACTACAAAACTTAACTAAATTAATAAACAGAAAACACATGTGAACTAAGTAATCTCTAACATTACCTGAATGTATCAAAATCCCATAAATATAGTAACTTTACATTGGTTAAATTTCAGATATAATTTTCTATTTTAGCGGTATATTCACATGCCATATACATTTCATATGAGAATAGATCCTTTGTAAATCAATGTCACATGAACAAAATTTTAGTGTTTTTAAGTTTCTGAGAGACATTGTGAAAATAGGGGTTGTCTGAATTACATTGATTTTGCAGCAGTAGATATTTAAACTTAAAAACAGACAATGAGTAAAAATTAATGATAGCTAAAATTGGCAGAAAATGTTTCTGATTTTTCTTGGAAAAGAAAACTAAGCAGATGGTAAGTTTCTCACTTTCCCCGTAAAAGCAACCTACTTCTGTTGTACAGAGAAGGGAGTAGGTGAGTAATGATGGCAGAGAAATTCGTCCTGCAGAAGAAATCACCTGCCTCCTCTGCTTCAGAGACAGCCAAAGACAATGTGAGTGTGAAGTAGGCAAGTACTTGCGATTTCCCACAGCAAGTACAAAATGAAAGTAAGGTGTGAGTTTTAATATCTTGATAGCAGATACATTTGTGAAAAAAGAACATATTTTGCAACCTCAATTAGAATCTTAAAAATATAGATGCTCATCTATCACTTTGTATGTGTATACTTCACACATGTTATAAAGTGGTCAGGGATCAGAAAATCTGGATCTAGCTTTTCCAACAAAAATAAATTGGAAGACTAGAGATGTGGCTCAGGTGTAGAGTTGTGACCTTCCATGAACAAATCTCAAGGTTCAGTACCACAAAAATAAACAAATAATTGGTAATTGAGAAAGTCACTTGAATCTGGCTAACATGCACCTTCTGAGTAAGACAGAAAGGGAATAATCTCTGTGATACCATTGCTCTTTAAAACAAGTTGCCTTTACACAAATATATCAATTTCTGTGAACCTGTTAATGTATATATCCTTTTGGATAATAAAAACTATAGATTAAAAGACTTCCAAATCCTTTCACAAAAACCCAACACACTGTAGTGAGAGTGCAGCTCAGTGATAGAGTGTGTGTTTAGCATAAATATGCTCCACAGTATACAAAAGGAGAGACGGACAGAGAATGAAGGGAGGGGCAGGGGGAGGAACAAAGAGAGAAAGAAAAAAAGAGGGAGGAGGAGAAAGAAAGGAGAAAAACAAGAATAATGAAACAATGAGGTGACTTTTTAAGTCATAATTCTTACCTTAATGACAACTACTAATTATTAAACTCCTTACGTGTTGCAGGTGATGCCTGATGGATTTTCCATGCATTTCTTATTTAATTATCATATAAATTTGTATTTTTATCTTAATACAATGATTAAGAAATAGACACTTAGGAAGGGAGCTAATAACTATTTTATAGTCATCAAAATAAATTATGAGGCCATGATTCAATGTTATATGTAATAATGACTTTTAACTCTGTTTTAGATTTAGCAAATTCATTTTATTTAGACTCAGGAAAGCTAAAGTAGATAAAAAGGGAGGAATCTGAGCAGTTTTCATGTCAATTAAAACCTATCCTTCATTACAGAAACAGACACATAAACATGTGCACATGTACTCAAATATGAAGTGAATGTAATTTAATGATTAAATATGATATAATAATAAAGTCTGAAGCATTCATTCTTGTTAGAATTTTCAAAGCACATCTAATGGTCTCATAAACAGTAAATTCAGTGTCTTTTTGTGAACCATCTTCTATAACATTTTGTAATTTCAAAAAATTACAACAGTTTCTTCTGTGCACAAAAAAGAGCAGGTTTTGGTAATTGTGGATCTATCTTCCTGGACATTTACTAACAGAAACCATGCTGAGCTGCGTTTCATGCCTGACAAAGTGTGTCCTCTGACATTCCATCAGCCTTTCCATACCTTTTAACTTGGGTAATTGACTCTGTCTCATACTGGTTCCCACTAATTATAAAAAATTCGCTCAAGTAAGTTCAGAACTGTTCTCTCTTTTATTGCATTTTGATATTGAAAATGATTATTTAAATACATCTATAATTATGATTGTGTTATGATTGTGGCCTTGAATGATTCTCAGATGCAGGTGGAGGTAATTATCAATTATATGACAGGCAACAAAGTTTTGATAACAATCTGAAACTGAAATTATACCTCACGCTGTCTGGAAAACAGAACAATGGAATGTTTTGACTGCGTTCAGATGACAGCGTTGACTTGTACTCATAAACACACTTGAAGATTCTGCAGAGGCTACACGGAGATACCAGGTTACTGCTAAGTGAATCATGAATGCAGCAATTTCAAATATCTTTAATGATATAAATTACCTCACTGGACAGCTAGGGAAAAACAGTGTTTACCATCTTAAAATAAATTATGTACTGATGAAAAGAGATGGTACACACAGACTAAAGTGAGCTTAAATCCACAATTTAATTAAGTACATACAATCTTTTTTTTTTTTTTTTTTTTTTTTTGGGTTTTTCGAGATAGGGTTTCTCTGTGTAGCTTTGCTCCTTTCCTGGAACTCGCTTTGGAGACCAGGCTGGCCTCGAACTCACAGAGATCCGCCTGCCTCCGCCTCCCGAGTGCTGGGATTAAAGGCGTGAGCCACCATCGCCCGGCGACTACATACAATCTTATGCCATGAAGAGGGAGGCCAGAGGGAAGAGCACATCTTCGTGCAACTTCGTTTGATTCCCCACAGGTTTTGAGTGGAAAGTGGCTGGCAGTAACACTTAGAGCAAGGCAGGGTGTAGACATATATAAGCATATTACGTATCTATTTTTAAATGGTGATAAATATTTATTTGTCTAGCATCAGCTGAGTTCCTGAATGAAACTCAGTACCAAAAGGCTTACCGTCTCGCACAGGAGAAGTCAGTATTCAACCCAGGAAGTCTTTGGAACGTCTCTACCAGTGCTTTCTAGCAAACCAGAATGCCTCTAGGATATAAGTCCAATTAGAAACCTTTGAACTGAGTGTCTGTGGTGATGAATTAGTCCGAACACCACGATTACACATCCAGTTGCTTCAAATATCTACTCAATTGTTCCTTACTATTTCTACAGTGTTGAAATGGAAACGATGATAGCATAGTAAAAACTGTCCAAATCTATTTCAGTGTAGTATGTATTTTTTCATTAGCGTGACTCTATCAAAGGTGTACTTGATTGATAGATTTTATAGATGGTAAAAGCAAGGCATCCAGATAAATAACAAGTACTAGAGCTGAAATTTGAAGAGTCTCCACATGAACACTGCTTCTGTGCAGCCTCTCAGGAGCAACAGGA
This sequence comes from Peromyscus melanophrys, assembly GCA_902168415.1. Classification (NCBI taxonomy): domain Eukaryota; kingdom Metazoa; phylum Chordata; class Mammalia; order Rodentia; family Cricetidae; genus Peromyscus; species Peromyscus melanophrys. The sequence goes on along the minus strand of CABHPR010156541.1, from coordinate 31,437 downwards.
AGGACCAGTTTCCTCTAAACCATAAAACCACAGTATCTTGGTTTCTTCATCTCAGATCTGGTGCTTTGTTCAAACCTTGTGCATCATATCCTTTTCACAGTTTCTAAAACAGAAGTCCATTCCACAAGATCAAACCAGTTGTGCAGGGTGGTGTTAGCACACGCCTTTCATCCCAGCACTTGGGAGGCAGAAGCAGGCAAACCTCTGAGTTCAAGGCCAGCCTGGTTTAAAGAGTCCCAGGACAGCAGAGGTACACAAAGAAGCCCTGTCTCAAAAAAACAAAAAAATAAATAAATAAACAAACAAAAATAAAACAAGTTGAAAAGATTATAGGTTATCAGTAGTAACCTTATGACCTTTATCACCACAACGATAGAATGCTTGCAGGTGCCAGATATATTGATTCTATGGGAAATTACTGAACAATATTAACATATATATAAATATATAAAATTGATATTTGATAAAATAAAAAGCACAACATAAAATCTCAAAGTGAGCTTTCCACATTCATATAGTGAGCAGAGAAAGATTATTCACTAGTTGATAACTCCTAAACAGTTCAGTCAGCTAAGGACATGAGAGTGGATAAGAAACACAGGTATTGTTATGAGTCTCCATTCCTTCCCTGTTGAGCTCTGCTTCCAGCATGTTAATGCTAAATTCAGTATAGAGGGTTTTGTGTGTGTGTGTGTGTTGCACTGTGCATTCTAAACTTTGGGTTCTGTATTTTAAAACCTTAAAGTAATCATAACGTAGTTGCTATATAATAATGAGCACAGAAATTATGTGCAGGAGAGAATGTCATCTTGTAGTGGAGAAAATCCAAACATAAAGTATGTGCATGAACATATTAGTTAGGTTTTTAAATTATTCAAGTGGGACACTATTTCTGCCAGTGTCATAACAAAGTTGTTGTGTGACTTTCCTATGAAAGAAAAGAAATAAGGATTAAATAAAATTATTACAGTCAGCTATTGCATGATAATGAAAGATACCCAAAGAAAATCCATGCAATGCGTCCTAGAAGAATTTGTGATGCCAGTTGAGGACATCCCTACCAGTATCCACACAGGTAACACAATTTACAGAATAGAGGCAGTGAACCAGTTTAGAGAGGGACGCATCTAATGTGAAGAGATGATTTGGAAGCAAAGGAGGCATAGGAATGTTAGAGAAACAAATACTCCTGGATGTGTCACGGACAGAGTGAAAAGTTTTTATTCATAATTTAGTAAACCCTAGGAATCCCAAGAAGAAAACAAATTGAAGGAATGGGCATAGGTAAGTTTATTTTTCTTTTTATTCAATCTTTTAGTCTATTTGTAGCTTTGTCAGAAAAAAACAAAGAGCACATTAAGTATGATATGTCTAAAAATACACAAAATAAATAGTAAAGCTTAGCTTTGACTGATTGCTAAGTTATACAGGTATCAAAGATTCCTGAAGTTATGCTCATGCATGTCCACATAGAGACCTGTCCAGACAGATCATTGTCTTCATATTTTGACAGAAAGTTTTTTAAAGTTTAAGTCCATCTAAATTCATCACATAGTATTATTTTTGGAAAAATGTGAAATATATTTAACTAAGTCCCTTGATAAGAGGGCAGACTATATTATAAAATGAAAAGATAACCACTGAGTTCTATAACAGAATATTTACAAGAGATAATTTTTAATAAAGTATTAATTAGGTAACTGGGAAAGTGGAGCTCACACTGGGGAAGTAAAATAAAAACAAGTTCCAGGGGAGCACAGGTGTTGGATGAAGTGGGTGAAAAGTATCCAAAAAGATAATATAAATATAGTGAAATAGTTCAGCAAAAACCTAAAAACGGGAAATAAGCATGGAATTTTCGTACAGAAATGGAAACTAAGAAACAAGGAGACATGGTAGGGCTGGAAATCCCACCTACTTTGTGTGCCCATTTTATTAGATGAGGTCAAGACAGTAGAAGAGAGATATTACTGAGATTATCAGTACAGCAAGTTTGGAAATGCTCTAACTCAGTGTTCATGCATTAGGAATCTCACATATATAACTGGTTGTTTCTTTCTTGACTCTCCAAATCCGCATTTTCACAATTTTGTATCCTTTTTTCACAGTTCAGCAACTGTATTTCTTAATATTCTAATTTACACATAAATTTTTAAAAACAGTAAAATGGATAGTTTATACTTTAATCAAGCCTAAAAATGATCTTATAGTGATTGTCATATTTCACAAGCCTCAATTTTCTTAGATTCCTAATGATTTGACTATACAATAACTATATCCATATATATAAACCGAATGTTCAAAGAAGCAAACTGTGAGTAAAATTTCTGAGAAATAAACTTGTCTTAGCATTTTTCTGGAACTTTAGAGTTCATGGAGGCAGGCATGGATGATGTTGGTTCAAGAAGTCCTTCAGCATCATCCCTCTCTCAGGTTGTAGGTGTGTGTAACCCACATACATACTGTGACCTAGAAAAGGCTGCCAAGGATGTCTTTAACATCTCGGGTTTGGCATGGTCAAAATAGATTTGAGAACCAAGTCTTGTAGCGGTGTGGAATTTTCTACTTCAGGTCACGTTTATACTGATACAGGGAAAGCATCAAGCAACCTAGAGATCAAATATATGGCTACAAACTTCCAGCTGCACACTCTTGAGAGTGATGGTGCTGAATTTGAAGGCTCTCTCTAGTGGAAAGCTAAGGAAAAGACTGGCGTGTCCATAACCCTCGCATGGACAGCTCACATCAACCACACTCATTGTGGTTTCACTGCTGTACATAAGCTGGATTGTAGAACTTTTCTAGCTACCAAAGTAAATTAATGCCAGTTTAATTGATCTGGGTTATATGCAGACCCTCCAACCAGGAGCCAAACTGACCCTGTCAGCTTTAACAGATGGAAATCACTTCAATGCAAGAGGTCACAAGGTTTGGCTGGGAACTGGAAGCTTAACTGTGGTTTTGACATCGTTTGTCCCTGGAAGTGAAAGGAATTGATATATTTTGGCCTTAAAACTTTGTGAAATTTCAAAAGTGTAAACTTTTTATTCTTCCTAAAAACTGCAATTCTCACACAGAAGTCTAGAGATTACAAATCTATCCTAAGTGAGGTCCTTCAAAGCATGCTGGGGAATTGTCATGTTTGTGCCACATTTCAGCTGAATCTTACAATATTAGCTTAAATAGGTTCCTCAGCAACAATGTAGTGCCACATTAAAGAAAATGTTCAACTCCCCAATTTGTATATCACGTCTAGCATGTCCCACCTCAATTTCTCATGACCTTTGGTTATACAAGTCTCTACTATAGTGAAATCTTTGGTTTTATATCAAAGTAAAATAAACCTATCACATCTCGGGGAAAGTGAAGTTCATGAAAAGCAGCTCATTATTGTGAAGTACAACTTAGAGCCAAAATTTCAGTAAAATCTAGAACTACAATTTAAAACAAAGTGCTAAATGTACAATGCTAAGAGAAGGGAATTGTTAACTGAATTTCATGAAGCTTCAGAAACAACGCCATGAATTATCTGAGAGTTTATCACCATCCATAATTTCAGAGTAACATTTTAGATTCAGAAGCTTGTCATGAATGTGTTAATAGAACACATTGAATTTATTCATAGTATAGTGGATATGAACTGAGCTGGAATCACTGCTTGAGAATGTCAGTCACATGTACCCATCATTCAAATCTTTGATCTTTGGTAATTTTTTTCTTATAATAATTTAATCTCTTTCCAAAATATAAGTAAGTCAATCATTGGTTCTTTATTGAGAAGACAAGTAAAAAGCCTTATTATAAAGACAAATGTTGGATAAAAACCATTCAACATTTTGTTGTTGTTGTTGTTTGAGACAGGGTTTCTCTGTGTAGTTTTGGTGCCTGTCCTGGATCTCACTCTGTAGACCAGGCTGGCCTCGAACTCACAGAGATCCTCCTGGCTCTGCCTCCTGAGTGCTGGGATTAAAGGCGATCACCACCACCACCACCCAGCCAACATTTTTACTATAACTAATCACATCATATTTTACTTGGTTGCATTAGTGGGATAATCTGCAAATATTAGGGGCCCATTATTTTCAAGAAAGTATTGCTTTCTCACAGAAATAACTAAGCAACATGATAAGATCAACAAAGATGATTGTCTACTCTGTCAATTCTACAACTTTATTATAAAAGCAAAACCTTTTTCAAAAGCAGCCAATATTAATTAGGATGACTTCCCATTGTTGCAGTTTATCCAGAAGTGATGGATGGGAAAAGAAAGTCTAAGATTAAGGTCTAAGATGATGCGGCTGGAAGGATGCCTTAGCAATTTGGGTAACTTGCTACACAAATATTAGGATTGGAGTTAAGAATTCCAAACCTATATAAGAAGCTAGGCATTTGGCACATGCCTGTCATGCCAGTTTAAAGACAGGTGGAAACAAGAAAATCACTAGGATTTCATGACTTCCAACTTAGCCAAGAAAATATCAGCTGATGATTTAGGGAAAGACATGACTTCAAAAACAATAGGCTGAGAGTCATAGAGGAGGACACAACACCATCTTCTGGCCTCTGCATATGTACAGAGGTATATACAGCTACACATACATGTGCTCATACACTTACACAAACATACACACAAATACTAAATAAGTGATTTTTTTAAAAATTGAGTGATAGAGATTATTTTGAAGTTCAAAGATTACCTTGAACTTTAAGAAAATATTTGAATCATTTGATTATTAATTTCTCTGTTAAATTGCATGTGGAAACTGTATAACATTTTAAGCACTTTCTGTTCATGGTAGGAACTTTCCTTATTTATTCCCTCACAATGTTGGGATAGCAGTGTTATGCTCTGTATACATCCAGAGTACCTAAACCTCAAAGAAATTAGAAAGTGAAACACTAAAAACATATTTTGTGCAAAACCAATTCTTTTAATAAACAAGAGAATCAAAATTGCAACCAGTGTCCATCAAAGGCACCTTGCTAACAGAATTTAGGGTTTCTACAGGTTACAGTTACAGTTTAATTACTTCAGAAACATTTTGCTGCGAATTTTATCATTAAGTACCATGCTATTAGCAGAAATCTAGAAGTATTGTGAAAATTGTATTTTTCCCCATCACTCACAAGTGTGGAAACTAAGGATAGTGCAATATCGCAAACCTCCCCCATGGTCACAAAGGAAGTGTGTTCTGGAGGCAAGATTAGCCTTTTTTCCATCTTCTAAAAGGTATGACTGTGTACTGTTTCCATGGAAGACGGGAGAGACATTGCAAGAATACCTTCTCTGTGCTGCTTACATTTGCCCATTGACATTCATTGTTACAGGATTACCTTGAATGAGTTTAATTTCCCCTTCATGTGTTAGAAAAAAAAAGAAGAAGAAGAAGAAAACATCAGCTTAATAGCTCATTCAAAGGCACGATTGTTTATTTGAATTTGTGACATTCTATTTAAGCAAATTTGCTGTTTTGTTTACCTAAATATGCTATTGTCAACTCCACAGCTGCCGTTGCTTCGATTTGAGATGTTTGCTACATTGTCTTCCACCCATATTTAGATGCATGTATATCGGAAGCCTCACAACCCCCTACACACTTCACAGCTTATGAGAACAGCATCCTACGTGTGGATGTCAGATGCTCACTCTTCACAACAATGCTGTTTGCAACCCTTCAATATAACATTCCTAGTGAGAAATCTCAGTTCTCTTGGAGACCATTGTAAAAAAGCATCCATGGATGCTCAGGATCTCTCAGTTTTAGAAGTAATTTGAGTATTCCTTTAAAAATTATTTTCTGTTCTGGATAAACTTTTTAAAAGAACTGCAAAGGGACAACTCAGTTGAATTATTGCTTCTCTCTGTCCCCAGGGGGAGTGGGAAGAAGGAGAAGAAAAGGGTTCGGGTGAAAGTAGAATAGTAATGCCTACAAATGGAGCCCGTTAATGGAAAAGCCTTCTCATCCATAGCTACAGTCCCACTGGCATAACAACATAATTAGCTTAGGAGTTTTAGTAATTATCATCCAGATTCCCAAGGAAAACAGTCCCGAAATTACTGCAGTGTAACACAAAGAAAATTGTAAAGTTTCTCTTCAAATTTACTGCAGCTCATAAACAGAAATATTTGCCAAAGATTTGTGAGAAAAGACCAGCATTCATAAAAAGATCTTTAATTTCAAATACCTTTCAAATAACATTTCAAACCAATCCACACACAAGCACCCCTCACCATTTACAGCCACATGAGAAACTACAGCCAATAAATTAATATTCCCCTTTCACCCAACCTTAGGCCCTTCCATGACCGATTATGGCCCAAATATCTAGCCTAAGTTTTCCTGTCTCTTTCATTGTTTAGCATAATTGCCAACATATACTTAAACTCAAGATGTAGTATTTTATTCTGTAGAAAGAATTGTAATACAAAGGAAAAATGTCATAAACTTCATGTTGGTTCTTACTCTATGAGCAAAATGAATTCAGCTATTTTTTGCTTAACTTCTGTTCTTCCAATTTCAGTGATGCATTTCCTAATTTACCAGATGCAGTTACAAAACAATTTTTAATGCTCCGGTATTACAACACTCTAGCCATAAATTCATTCTTGTTTTTTACTTTGATAACTCTGATAGACCTCTGTCCTAATGAGAACTTGGTTTTCAGTCATTTTTCTTTCACCTTCTTCGTTAACCTATAGGCCCAAATTTCATAGGAATATTATTAACTACAAGCCCCTTCCTGGGGATAGTTTCCCTATACCCAGGTTCCATGTTGTTTCCCATGATTAGAATGAGTTGGAAGTTATGTAGACTCTGGTTACTTTCTGAATTTCTCAGGACTACCTATTTTTAAATTTCCTTCTTTTTCAGAAATCTATGGACTCTCTACTGCTTTCTGGGACATCAACACCTGTTCCTCCTACTGTTCAGGCTTTTACCTGTTGGTGGCATATTATGAAAACCCTCTTCAAAAATGGTGCATACTTGAAGAAAGCTGACCCAAATGAGGGTACCATATTTCCATGCACTTGACCACAGTATAGATTCTGAAGTCTGATCCACTGCCTCAAATCAAAAGGACTCTGAAGAAGCATTTCAGACCAGAACCTCCACAATTCGGTTAATATTTTCTTTTCATTGCTTCTCAATTCAATCATTTCTGCCCTGACTCTGTACCGATAGCAGATGCTCTTCTTGTGATCACTCCCAGCAACTCTTGGCACACAAATTGTAAGATCTTTCTCAATCTTTTTCCAGGAAATTGGATCCATGATTTTTGCACCAGCTCTGTTCCTAGGAAGCAAAGAACTGTAGATGTGGATCACTATCTGGGAGTGAAGATGCCATCACTACTGTTAAGTGGGGGGCTAACAGCTCCTGGATGTCTTTCTGATGCAATGTTGGAAAAATTAGTAGTAAATTAAGATGGGACATCAGAGGATGGAAATGCACTCAAATGTGTATCAGGATAATTGAAACACTTGGGGGAAAACAATATGAATACATTATGGAATCCTTGCTGTACTGTAGAAAGTCACTGAATGTAGAATGTCTGAGTCTGTAGTAGTCCATTCTTCATAGAGCAAAAGTGTTCTGAGAAGCAGTACAGAGTATCTGATTTGTTAGGATGGGTATGTCCTCTCTCTCACCACTATGATCTATTCTCTCCTACCTTTCTGACCACCAGAGTAATAACTAAGTTTCAAGTTACATATTATCAGCCAGAAAATAGAGAGGCCTCTAAGGGAGACAGGATACTAGATGATGAAGCACCTGCAGGATCCAGGAAACCCAAACCAGCAGGAGAGAGCAAAGTACAAATAGAACTCGGTGCTCAGAGTACTGGACGAGAATCTGGGAATAGAAATTTAAATTTGAAATATTATTAACATAACATCATTAACAATCTAAGGCAGACCCTGAGAAGTGGTCCTAGAACTCTGTTATATTAATTCTTGCATATTCAGGAAAATTAATGTCTTACAATTATGACCAAGAAATGCTTTTTAAAAACTATTAAAATGATATATTTTTCAAGGAATTGCATGTATTAGAATGAAAATATCAAATAATGGTCAAAAGTCTTACTTTGATGTAAGGCCATGACGGTGCTGCACTTATCAAGACAGCAAGAATACTCTGGTTCAAAGAAACACTAAGTTTTTACAAAGTTCAATGGTGATAGTCTTGTATAATCCAAGGTTAAAGTGGATGTGCTCACTAACCTAGCTTTTGAAAAACAGTGAGAATTATTGCATTTCAAGAAGTAGAGGCCACGTAGGTGTGCTTAATAAGCAATGGTAAGGCATTGCATTAATTGTTTTGAACAGTGGGTCAGAATGAGACTCAGAAGGGCTTCACTTGCAAAGAGCTGTGAGATACTTAATGAAACAATGTAGCCATAGGAACAAGACAGATGAGTACTTAGAAGGGTTACTGTTCTATCTGTGCAAACCAAATAAGTCAATGATTGATCATTAGGAAGCCTAAGAAAAGTGCTTTAGCAAAGTCATAATCTCATACCCAGTTCTCAGACTTAGAATCCATTCATCAATGGAGAGGCTAATGGTCTATGAAGAAGATCCATGTGTAAACACAGCAGATGAATGCGTGACAATTTTGCTACTTTCCAAAAAGAATCATATAAATGTTTAGCCAAGTACTCATGAAAAAGAGAAGTCTAGATATTTTGATTGTCATTGGATAAAAAATCTGAATTAACATTATTTGTATCTGGGAGCATAAGAGCATAGGAGCATCAACACCTTCTTAGAGAAATATGGTGGCCAAGACAATCGGGTCTAATCGGAGCTGCATGTCACTCTGAACTTGCTAGATCTAGTGGCCTTTCTCAAGATACCTATGTGTACATTAGAATGGGCATATTATTGGAGTTGGCAAGAATTCTACATAAGCTCCTAGGCCAAAGTAGAAAGAACTTCTTACAGTGGCCAGAGTAAACAGAGATATTTTGTTATTGCCTTCTACTAATGAGCAAATCTACAAATCAAAAACAATATTATATCCTAGGAGAAAGGATAAAAATGTAGTGTTTGCAAAATATGCCATTTAATTCATAAATTGCCCTCCACTAGAACAAGTTGAACAATGTGAAACATGTATGTCTACCAAACTCCCCCAAGTGCATGCCTTAAGGAAATTTCTACCAGGGTCCAGAACAGATGCTACAAGCAGCTAAGGATACTAATCTGAAGGATATTCAATGAATCTAAGCACACTGAGTTCGTTAGTCCATTCACTTTATTCTTCTAAGTAAATTCTACCTACACAGTTTCTTTCCTGTTCTCATTCTTAGCTCTTAGTCCCGCCAGCTCTTAGTCCCTTCGGCTGTTTTCTCATGTCTGTCTAGTTCTTTCTGTCTCTGTCCTCATCTTTGTTCTTCTAAATCCATTCTCCCCAGTGCTCTCAGAGAACCAATATATATACACAAGCAGTAATTCTTTGGCAAAGCAATGCGAGGCTTGAAGTTTTCAAGGTCACAGAGGTGATAAGAGAGAGGTGATAAGGATCCACACATAAAGCAATAAATGTCAGCTTTCAATTACAACCCAAAAGGGGAATGACTAAAGGAGAGTTCTCTGGTAGGGTCAACTAAAGGCTAAGATCAATTTAGGGAATCTAGGAATAGCACCTGGCTGAGGAGGAATTAAAACTTGATTTGCACAAGAAAGAAGCTTGGCACCTATCATCTGCCTGGCCTTGAAGGCAATCTCCTTGGGTCAGTGGGAAGTAACTACCTTAACTCAGTAACTAGCAAGTGGCTAAAACATCATCCCAGGAATGTGAGCAGTAAATCTCTAAAGTTAGGGTCTTTTGTAAATAACCTGGGGTGGAGGTAAGGAGTTGAGGTTTTAATTGCTAGTGGTTATTTTCTCTTATCTGTAAATGAGATGTGCTAATGATTACCTATGTGCAGTTTTGTCCTTGGAAAAAGGTATCTTTGCTGAAATACTTTTTTCCAGAGAATGACCCTGGCCAGATGTATGTTAATAAAAATTAAACACAGCTGGGGACAGTTATCCAATTACCCCAAATGTATAGGGAAAGTTGTGCCCAAGAATGAGATGCAATCGTGAGATTACATGTACACATAACATGGAGATGCACGGTTAATGGGGAGAATCATAGCTGTTATTGCACAAGAAGTTTGCAACAAGAGACAGCCAATTCATTCAAAAGGCAGGAATTCCATAAAGCCTTGCGTGATGGCTTCCTCTAACAGAACCCTTAGTTCTGATAGTTTAACCTTCTGAACTTAGTTGTCACTGCTGTATACTCCATGGACTTTTACTATCAATAGCTCTCAATTTATGTCTATTCAAACTCAATGACATATTAGGATCAACTGCAATCATGGTGGCAGAAGTATTCATTAGAGTATAAGTGTACAAGCTTAGAGGTATGTGATATGTTAAATATACATTTTCTATCCCAGTCAAAGGATTGCTATGAGCACTTCAGAGTTACAATGGGTTACATATAGTTACATATAAGTATACAGTTATATATATGTGTGTGTGTATATTTATTATATATATGTATATATATGTATATATTTTTTCTCCTTGGCTCCTTCACTCCCTCAAACTTCAAAAGATTCAATTATCTAGATATTTTCCAGATTGGCATATTGGTCCATCACGTGGAGACATTGTTTTAACCAAACCAGATGACCCAAAATTGACAACTGTAATAGAAGCTTTGATAAGATATGAGCTCGAGAATGTGCTTTGACCCATCAGTAAAGATCTGCACAGTTCAATATTCTAAGATAATCTGGAACATCCATTGCATAGTTAGAAAAAAATTGCTTCATTCACAATGCCTACCAGTAAGAAAAAAATTGCATCATCTAGTGAGTCATTTCAGAGTATATTCAATCAAGAAATCTCAAGCTTGAAAATGTTTTCCCCATCTATTTACTGAAAGACAAAGTAGGGTCTAAAGAAGGAAAAGTCCTGGGGAGAAGTTTTGTAATATAAAGCAAGTAGCCCAGAAATTTAGTCATACCCTATGACTGTTCTTTCATACCTTTTAGATGCACCTGTGCTGTGTGAAATTATTATGAGTAATCATAATAGAATCATTTTATGAAAAGGAAAGATTATGCAACAATGATGGTGTGTGTGTGTGTGTGTGTGTGTATGTGTGTGTGTGTGTGTGTGTGTGTTAAAAACCTGGCCACAGATAAAGACAAAATACCTTATTATGGTACCAAATTGCTTTCTATGCAAAAATCAAGCCAAGTAGTTTTGAGACAAGTCAAGCTCAGAAGCAATCTGTTATTGAACTAGAAATGTAACAACCAAGATTGGGCTTCAGTAAGCTGCAAATAGCAGCCTCCAAATCTCCATGCAGTCTATGGCTATCACTCTATTAAGCTACATCATCTCACATGATATAGTTACAGGTTAACAGAGAAAGGAGATTGCTACAATTTCATTCATGAGTAGGTCAACAGGGAAGTTTATCTAAACCTAAACATACTTCTGTCACACTCTGGTCTCACTCAGTGACTAGAAAGACACTGGTGACAGGAAATTCGTCCAGCAGGCAAAACCATTGTAGTACTAGATCATAAAATTAGAGTGGAAATTAAAGTTGAAACATAGGTAATAGCAAATGACTTGTCGGCCTAGAGATGATATTGGGAGGTTACCTGGAGACCTATTTTAAAGTCTTAACCTCAAAATCTTAAGAGTTTCCTCTGTAATCTATGGAAATGGCTGTAAAGGAATCAGGAGCTCCCTCTTAGTAAATAAAATATAAAAAGTGATAAATAACAATGTGTAAGCATGTAAAGGGAGGTTAGTGTTGATTCTTTTAGAAATTTCTAAAACTGTCTTACAGAGATGGTGATATTTGTTGTTGAAGCCAAGATGACTATAATAAAACAATAGTTAATAGTTTTCCTAAAATAAAAAATACATAGACTAAAAACTAATGAAAGGAACAGAAAAAAGGAAAGATCCCAATAAATCAAGTACAAACTAGATTCATGTCTGTTTGGTGTAGAGTCTGTCACCAGTGTGTTCTTGTCACAAGTTGAGCATTGGGTAGCAAAAATAATGATGCTTGGAAGGAGGGAAGACATCTACAACTATATATCTCGTGTTACCAGAGTACTCTGGGAAGGATTTTAAACTGTCATACTGGGAACAAAACAAACAAACAACAAAAACTCAAAAAGAAAAGATTTGAAACTTAGCTCCTACATGCAGTACAAGACAGACTCAAGCAGCCTAGACACTGAGTAATTTTCAAATCCAGCTTGAAACGTTTAGAGATTGTTCAGAGATAAGTGAGAGTAATCAGAAAATACCATGCTTGTGTGGGAGAAGTCATGATTTGATTCTCATTTCAGATTAAAATGTGCAAAATGGAATTTTATAGATGAGATATATTTATTAGTTTGGGGCTGAATTATTCACATCCTGAAATTCCAATTCCTGTACCTCAGAATGAGACTATATTTGGAGACTGGGTCTTCAAGGAAGATAATTAAAATAATAAGATTAAATGTGTGGGTCCTGATCAACCTGACAAGAATTTTTACCAGAAGAGAAAATGAGAAAACACTAAAACACCTGGACTGGACACACACACACACACACACACACACACACACACACACACACACACACACACATCTGTGTGAAGACATACTAAAAAGCACAAGTTGCACAGAAAGAAGGTAACAGAGAAATCAAACCTGCCAATATGTTGATCTTGAACTAATTTTCTCTGGAGTTTAAGGCCTCCACTCTGGCATTATGTCATGGAGGCCTTCCTACTGAAGAACAATTTGCTGAAGCAACTTACACCAGAGTCAGCCGAGCCACTGACTACTCTGGCTGACTTGAATTAAGTAAGAAATTGGCTATGAGCTGGCAGACATCGACATCTTGGTTTTCTCAGAATATCTGTGCCTTTGATGAAATGAAATACAGCCATGTTTAATTATATGACACATATATGTATGGGGAGTTTGTTTGATTGCATCCAGCCAGTTGTGCTGAATAGCATGCTTAGTTATAATTTGAGACTAAGATGGCTGTTTGGAATTTTTTCCCCATTGTAGTTAGCATGCTGGTAAGAGCAGGACTGCTTCTGATCTGTCATGAGAAAGGCACACGGTGAGCATTATTACGAAGGGCGAATGGCCTGCAAGAGAGGACACACTCTCCTTTTTTCTACGATGACTTGTGCACTGTTATTGGTGTGTGCCTGAGAACAGCAGAAATCCAATAGCCTGTAACAGAGACTGTCCAGAAATAGCACTCTGCCAATAACAGTACCTTCCACTTTGCCAACCACCTTTTTAATTTTTTTAAATTAAAATATAATTAAATCATTCCCCCTCCCTCCCTACCTCCAACCCTTTCCATGTTCCTTTTGCTCTCTCTCCAATGTATGAACCTTATTTATTTAATTGTAGTTACATATATTATATGGACTGATCGGGTTATATTTATATATTTAGAAACACAATTGAATTTATTTGAATTCATTTATTTCATGTATATGAGTGTTTTGTCTGCATGCATGCCTGTGCACCATGTATGTGCTGTCTAGTACCCACAAAATCCAGAAGAGGGTATAGATTGTTGTGAGCCACTATGTGGGTATGAATACTCTAACCCACATTCTCTCAAGAGCAAGTGGTCCAAAACACTGAGCCATCTCTTCAGCCCTATATTTCCTTTTAATAGTCTCTTTCCCAAATAAATGAAAAAGCCCATATACTAAAATGGTAAAATTACAGTTTTAATTCCTCTGCTGGAATATGTACACTCATAGAAGATTTGCTGTGATATGCCTATCAGTTACAGGCAGGCTGCTTGCTCACTGTCTGTGTAAATATTACAGGAAGGTTCAAAGTGCTAGGAGCAGATTAATTGCCTCCCCTCGGAAGCTTTTCCTTTTTCACTATTATTTTCCTTTCTAATTCCCTCCTCCCACTTTTCAACTACTTGTGACTATGCTGCCTGCTACCTATTCAGATTACAGTACTCCAATAAAAGACAAAAAGAGACATGTCCTTGCAATGGATTTGATAGAAGGAAACCAGAAGTAAGCTGATTGTTTATGATAGAATACAACAATAGAAAGATTCACACTCTTGGTAATGTTAATTCTAGCATAATAGGTGATATTATTCTTACTGCAGTTAACTATTAAAATTCTTGAACTAAATTTTTTCGATTTACACTCTTCTTTTTCTTTAATGCAATGAACTGGATATTTTTTTTCCACCTCCAATTCCTAGATTGAAAGCCCAAATCCAGTGTTGTGGAATTTGAAGGTAGGGCTGTGGAGGAAATTATATAATGAGAGTAGAAGCCTTATAAATAGAGTAAGTGGCACGGCAAAAATAGTCAGGCATGCTGGTGCATGCTTATCATCCCAGCGTTGTGCAGGAGGGAGCAGGAGGGAAACCTCAGGCTGGAGACCAGCCTGTTCTGTGTACTGAAATTTAGGAAATAATGGTAATCCCTTTCAAAACTAATACTAATGAGGAAAAAAAGAAAGAGGCAGAAGGAGGGAGGGAGAGGCAGAGGGAGGGAGGAAGTGAGAGAGAGAGAGAGGGAAGGAAGGAGGGAGGGAGGGAGACAATCAAAAGAGCCTATAGAGCAGGCTTCCTCATCTGGCATGAGCTATGAGAATTAACTCTCTGCTGTCTCTCGGCCTCCTTGTTTATGGAACATTGTTGTAGCACCCCAACTGACAATCCATAGTCTCGCTGATTTGGGAATACTACACTTTCTAGAAGAAGCACGTCCTTAGCTAACATTTCTTATTGAAGAATCAATGGTACTAATGAGAATTTATCTTCAAGAAATAAATGAACATGTAGAGACAAGCAGATATATATGAAAGCATTCCTTTCAGAATAACCATAATAACTAGTAATAATGAACCATAAGAATCAATTTAAATGTTTATCAATAAAAAGACATTAAGCAAATTAGGCACACCCATGTAATTGCACAAAAGGCCATTGAAAAGCTTATCATGACACACAGTTTATCTACAGAAACACCCACGGCTGTTCATTAAGTAAAAAAGAACTCAGGATAATTTGGACCATGGACTAAATGATCCCTTGTTTATAAATAGCTCATGGATATATGTGTGAATAGAAATCTAAAGAGTAATGATAACTCTTATTAAATATCTTTTCTGAGTCAGAGACTGTGTGTTAGACGGTTTTGGGTACAATATGACATCAACCCATCTATCAAATCATGTGGACATCATTATTTCATTTCATTTCATTTCAAGTGAAGCAATCTTTGCCACACAGGCATTTAGTCAATAAGATCAAGGGTCAAGCAAAAGTCTATATAACATTTAAAATCATATCGTGTTAGATATATTTAATGTTTAAGTTACTTTATCACTATTATGTTATTTTCTGCATATAGGATAATTATCTTCCAAAGGATAATAATAATTGCCTTTGGATGGTGAAATGCTTTTTTCTTAATCAAGTTAAATGTTTACCAATAAAAAAATCCTATCAATCACTTCATCACATTCTTCTGCATCATTAAGTTTTTAATATAAGCATACATTATGATAACAAAAAGAAAAGGGGAGGCTGGAGAGATGGCCCCAAGGTTAGGAGCACATATTACTCTTGCAGGGGACCCAAGTTTGGCTCCCAGTACCTACATCAGGCAGCACACAGCTGCCTGTAATTCCAGATCCTGAGGGATCCAGCTTCTCTACACTCTATAAGCACTGTCCTCATGTGCACAAACTCCACAAAACACAAAAGTAAAAATACAATAAATAATTTTAAAGGAATAAATACACAATGTATGTAGGTGCAAATTTATAAATCAATTACCCTAAAATGAAACTCCTGGCCCTTTTTGTGCAGGACATCAGGAGTGGATCTGAATCATGATCAGCCACATGCTCACCAACCTTAGCAAGTTCTTGATCTTGCCATTTGTTCACATGCAAAGTACAATAAGACTTGATTTTCTTCAAGCAACTGTCATAAAGATCAAGGAAGTACTGTATTTCGAAAGCCTGGGAAGTTTAAAACATGCTCAAACTCTGAGGGAATGTTATTTTTTACTTTGTTCATATTTGCAACATATTTTAAATATATAATAGTGTAATGAAGTGATAAAGTTATCTCAGAACTTCATAAATTACTGTGGATTAAGTCCATATAAAACATCCTGTACTATAAATTGGCACAGAGTAGGGGAAAATGTGTGTGTGTGTGTGTGTGTGTGTGTGTGTGTGTGTGTGTCTGTGTACATCTCTGCAAGAACATGTGTGTATGTGTGTGTTTGTGTGAGCATTTATGTAAATGTGTGTATATATCTTGGTGAGTACACACGTAGATGTGTGTATATCTCTGTGAGCACACATGTATGTGTGTGTATGTATCTATGAGAGCACACATGGGTATGTGGTATGTGCATGAGTGTGTATCTTTGTAAGCACACATATATGTGTGTGTCTATCAAGCACACAAATATGTGTGTGTATTTGTATACGCACACACACATATATATGTGTGTGTATCTATACAAGCACACATGTATATATGTGTGTGTATCTATGCAAACACACATGTATTTGATGTGCACACATGTACATGTGGGGGGGTGCACATGTGTGAATGTGTTCATTTAGAAGTTCTAATGGAACATAGCCTTCCCTTTGGAACATTCCTTTAATATAAACTCACATTTCAGCTCAAAGGAACAATAACTGGAGTGGTGACTATACATTTTAGTTCCCTGAGGAAAATGAAATCCACATCCCAAAGATTTCCCCATAAACTCTAAGACAGTATCTAATCTATCTAAATGAGTAAAGCTCTCAGCAGAGTAGAGGAGTGTCAGGAACTTACCTAGTGGTAGCTAATCATCGGCCTTTCTTTCCTGAAATAAGGGCATTGCTAAAGTCTAGAAACATAAACAGACTTGCTGCTCCTTTTGTTATAAATTCATGTTTTGCCATTGCTTCTACAGTCAATCTATAAAGACACTCTGTCCTGAAGGAAGAAACCTTGTGTGACTGAGGGTATGGACATTCTCTTCACTGGGTCCTGGACTGGCCAGATAACCTGCTGTCTCCTCCATTCTTGTTTACAGCCGCATCCTAAATAAAAAAATATTAGCTGAGAAAACAGAGTACGGAAAGCTTTTACTCTAGTATTTACTATATAGTGTTTACTGCAAAATCATTGAATTATAGTTGTTCCTTAATGTGCTTGGTTTGCTTGATGGAAAATGCTTCATTAACCCTTTCTTCTCCAGTTCTCCCTGTCTCTATACTGATACCTATGCAGTGGGCCAAAGACAGTGGAAACAATGAACAATACAGCCTAGTGACATCTCATCTTCTGAACATTTCTGGTGTCCTTTCCTACCATCTTCTCCTGTTTGCTGCATTGTATTTTTGTGGCTCCATGCTCTGTAACTTGACACTTAATCTGATAAGCTAAGCTCTAATAGTGAATCGGTCACCATTAATAGGTGCTTTTACTCTTCTGTGGAGTTTTTGTTCATTTGAACCACATCTCTTGAAAATAAAATTTTGGATTAAAGGATGATTATACTGGGAATTTCAACTGGCCAATGAGACCTGGAATAGAGTTTGGTCAGGAAACTGATGTACTAAAGATTGTGATTAATCAAACTGCCCCACCCCCCAGGACTTACATATAACTATGATTTTTCTGACAGATACAAGTTAAATATTTCTCTGTGTGACTTGTGATCTAATCCTTTAACAATGGAATTCTATCTAGAGAACTGAAAGTAAAAATCATTACCAAATTACAGATCAGAAAGCCATTTCAGAATATCAAAATGGTTCGTGGCCAAATTAGAAAATGGTAAGCCAAGCAGGGTGTAGATAAATGTGATGTTCCTAGGTCTTCTGGGAAGAAGAGAAGACAGATAGGTAGCAACGAAAAGGAGCATTGCAGCTGGGAAGATATACACAGTCTAGACACAGGGCAGAGCAGACACAGCAGTAAAAAATGGGAACAGACTAAATCAGGATTATAGCAAGACAAAGTGGAAAAAAGCTGCAGTCCCACCGGTTGATGGAAACTGAGTAGAGTCTTGCATGAGTTGAGTGAGGGGCAGAGACTTATCCGTGTTCAGTGAGCTACCCCCTAAGTTAACAAAACTAATTCATGTAGTCTCAATCTTCCTTTTAATACAGCCTCATTGTTCTGATTTTCTTTTTATGTGAAAAAAAAAAGTTACATCAAGAATTCATCATATTGGCAAAATTTCCATTTAGATTTTTAAAACATGATTTATATACAGCCATTTGACAACATTCCTAATTACTATATTGCAGTCATGAATGCTTCCATATACAACAGCACCCCCTCATTAAAAGTGTATTATATTATGTGTTGTGTTGTTTGCTCTCTGCTGCTGTAGTAAAACACTAAACCAAAAACAGCTTAGTGGAAGGGGCTCTGTTTGAGCTGTGGATCAGGACAGAGACCATAGGGACAGAGCAGGCACAGCCGCAGGAAGAAGGAGCTGCTCATTGGTTTTCATCACACACAGGAGGCCAAGAGACAGAACAGGAAGTGAGATAAACTATAAGCCCTTAAAGCCCGCCCCCTGTGATGAATTTCCTTTAGCAAGTCTCCAGTTCACAAAGCTTCCATAACCTTCAGAAAAAGTGCCACCTCCTGCGGTCCGTGTGTTCAAATATCTGAGCCTATAAGGGACAAGGGACGTTTCTAATCCAAACCACAACATAGGCCACGTATATGACGACACATGGGACAAGTTTACTCCTCCAAACTGTTTGATGATGCTAAGAAGTTTGCATATTCAGGTATGAAGCCTGACTGGAGGTCCATTTTTCTACCAATGCCAAGAAGTTGAAAAGCAAGTCCTGGGAACTGTTCTGAGATTTAGAGACTTAGTTAAAGTTTTTTAGAATTTGCATTCTTGATTCTAATTCCTGTTTTACATTTTGTCCAATGGGACATATCTTAAACCTTTTTCTTTTCTGGATCTCTAATTGGCACCTTTGCAAGTTTATGTCTATTTTGTGTCTCTGGAGAGTTGTAGAATATGTTTGATTTGATTTCTTAAAAGCACCCAGAAGCCTCATTATTGTACGGACTCTCTCCTCAGCACAAGGCTTTAAAGCTATTACTATTACCATATTCTTTAACTCTCCATACTATAGGCAAAACTGAAAACTAATTGGCATGTTTGAGAATAACTGAGTTTGAATGTCTAGAAATTATTTCTAGCAACAGTAGTGAGGTAATGCTCTGGGCTCCCTTCATTAGCAAAGACCAATCATGGACAACAAATATCTTTGGGAGACTTTTAAGTTCACAAAAGGAACCATGAGTTCTT
Source organism: Peromyscus melanophrys (assembly GCA_902168415.1). Taxonomy (NCBI): domain Eukaryota; kingdom Metazoa; phylum Chordata; class Mammalia; order Rodentia; family Cricetidae; genus Peromyscus; species Peromyscus melanophrys. Next base: position 12,035 of record CABHPR010156541.1, on the reverse strand, counting down.
AGCCTATGGAAAGGAAGCATGCTGTGGATGGATCACTTCTCATGTTCCTGGAAAGCTTTTCAAGTGAAGAGTAAACAGGATCAAACTAATAGTTGGCAAATTCTGTCTCATTTAAAGGACAATTACTTAAATGGTTTATACTTTGGACAGTTGTCCCAATTATCATTGATAGTATAAACTTCCAAATAGTACCAGTTCCCTGTCTCTGGGAAAGTTTGAATCATTGTACACTTTCTCAAAGAACTTCACAGTCTGGGAAAAGAATGTTATAGTCTCCATCAACATAGATGTTCTGTATACAGTCCATTTTGTGATTAATCTTCTCAGGGCAGCATATTTTTCTTTACATCTAGTATTTACTTGCATCCCAGTACTATTATTCTCCATATTATCATCTTAAGTAATAGGACCATCTATTCATGATAAGGAGTCAGGATCCTAAAATATTGCCTTCTCAGGAATGCATGCAACTCAAGAGAACATAGGAAGAGGAAGACAATACATATTTAGAAGAATGAACTGCAGAGCATGAGGCAAAGACATTAATATCAACAAAAAGGGAAGGCTTTAAGCAAATTCCCATTCCAGTGTTTACTTAGCAGAAAATGTAACAGTAATGACTTACATATCAGATATGAAATTAAACCCTATTTAATTTGTCTATCTTTTAATAAAAGAAATATATTTACTCTTTGTAAAAATATTTTAAATCATTTACTCAATGTCAGCTAAATCATTTTTAGTTTTTGATAACATTTTGAAAAGATAAAATTGTAAACAAAATGAATAATGGGTTAATGATATGGTCAGAAAAATATATATACCAGAAGCTAAACAATCCAGGGTATAATTCTAGCTTTGGCATAAAAAATCCTGGTCAAGTTAGATAAATCATTTAACTTTTGGATATTTGATGTACTATTTATACAATGACTGAAGTTTAAGCAAATAATTATTAAGATCCCCTTCAGCCTGCCATAATGGTGCACACACACACTTCTAGTTATCCGGAAGGCTGAAATAGGAAGATGACAAATTCAAGGCAGCCTGAACCATTTACCAAAACCTTGTCTCAGGGTGTTATCACTGAAGGCCATGTGGATGTCTGTGTGCTATGCTCCCTCTGGAGGCCATGTTGAGGTCTGTGGTCCATGCTGCAGCCAGAGGCCGTATGGATGTCCATGGTCTGTGTTGCTGCCTGAATCCATACTGATGTCAGTTAGCTCTGCTGCCGCCAGAGGCCATGCAGATATCTATGGCCTAGGCTCCCACCAGAAACCACGTGGAAGTCAATACTCCATGCTACAAAGGGAGAGGAAGCTTCTTTTGTAATGATGTGGATGACTACAGAATCACAGTTGAGGATGAGAGACATAGACGGCTTCTTTGACAACCTCACTCCACCTTCACTCCCCCCAAATAAAAGAGTCTAGACAGGAAGCCATTGAAGGAAACTTAAAAAATGTAATGGGGATGCTGAAGTGTAGTTCTTCACAGCTGATTGCTTCCAGCAGGGATGTGGGTGGGGAAGGACTCAGTTTTCTCTAAAAGGTGGGCGACTGGGAGTTTGACCATGCTCCAGTGAGTATACAGGCAACACAATTTGGACTTGGACTTGGTGTATCTTTTTTATTTCTTTTTCTTCTTCTTTTTTGGAGGAAGTCACAAGGGTAGAGGAATGGACCTGGGAGGGCTGAGAAATGAGTGTGATAGGGTACATTATATGACATTCCCAAATAATCAATAAAGATATTGGGAAGGAATGAAATTGGAAAGGGCTGAGGATGTAGCTCAGTGGTAAAGCACCAGCTTAACATATGAAAAGAAGGGCTCCTAGGAGCCTCAACTCCGTTGTTCTAAGAATGCTCCAGCAGAGGAGTTCAAAGCCACTCTTCCTATTCTGAGTTGTTCATTAGGAAATAGTCCTGTATTGCAGGCCAATGATTTTAAATCCCTGTTTGTAAAATCTTTTTCTAAGGCATAGTGCTGGGAAGTGGACACAAATAGTCTTTACTTGAATCCCCGCAAATGGAAGTCTCAGCCTCAATGTTTTTATCTTTTCCTTGTAAGTACTTGAGGCAAATTGGCTCAGCAATCACCGACAGCCATGACTGCTGTGTAAGAAAATGAGTGCATGGTTTTGACCACACCAGCATGCTCAGTGCACGTCTGCTTACACTGAGCTGCACCTTTCATTCCTGTTTTCACGGCAGTTTTCTTATTTGCCTGTAGTGAAATGTCTCAACCAAGATGACAATTCATTTACTGTGCTACCTGCTTATAATTGTCTTCATCTCAAATTTATTCATATGGCATGTGTCTTTTATCCTTTAATTTTTCTCACTGGCCATAACATCACTATAGTTTTTAAAAATGCAATGATATCAGGGTTGGCTCCACAGTTAAGAGAACTCCTGGCTCCTCCAGAGGCCCTAGATTGAATTCCCACATAACAACTCAAGCCATCTCCAGCTGCGGTTCCAAAGGATCTGACATCCTCTGGCCTCTGCGGACATAAGGCATGTATGTGGTACACAGACATACCTGCAAGAAAACACTTATGCACATAAAGTAAATACAAATGAATCTTTTCAAAGCTTTAAAATTTTCAATGATACAAAGTCATACAGTGTAGCCTACCAAAAAGGAGTCAAATGAAGACAAAGAGGAATTAGATTTGAAAAAGCAGTATTACTTTGTGTCACTATGCAATAAAGTTGTTTATAAGCAAAATTGAACAGTGTGTCTGGAGATACCGAGCCAATCTTCTGTGCAATAATGGAACGGATTATAACAGTGCTCCTAACTCTGCTAGTTGGTTATTATTTTATCTTATCATCATGCTCTGCTTCCTGCTCTGTACTGCAGGGAACTGTGTTCTGCAAGCTAACATTTCTATGCTTCCTTGACAACTGGCTTTGGCAGAAAGTCAACCAATGGGAGACTAGCAAGAACCTGGAGCTTCAGGGAAGGAAGATCAAAGGGGATGCTTTCCCTCTGTGATTTAGCCTGGTGTGTTCAGGCTCCCTTCAAGTGATGGCGATTGGGAACTCTGTTTTTGACTGTGTCCCTAGAAGCCAGGTGAAAATAGATATTCATTCCTAAGAATGCACATTGCCGGGTCGCAGTGTCTTTCCATACCAGACATCAAGGTGTCCCTACTCAATGCTCTCTTTTGTTCTCCGTGACATTGTGTGGGCTCCATTTTTCTTATCAGACTGTGATAGATCCAGCACTCCTCTTTGAAAGAACATATTATGTTCTTCTTAATAATGGCTCTTTAACTTAGTTAATTTCAGGTAAGCTCACGCAAAGCTCCAGAAGACAATACCCTACTAGGGATTACAGCAGTATGTGTGGGATGGGGCATAGTCAAATGGTGACCTGCATATAGAAAAAAAAAATAAAGGCACTCAAGTGATTCTGATGTCTTCTCCTTGGCATACATCCTTCACTCCTGTGGATGAAATTTAGTGGGATATTTTAGGTTTCTTCAAAACATTATAATACAGTATAATGCTGCCTGACTGTGTGGCATCCATTAGTCTTAGCAATTAATAATGTTTCAAATAGTTCTGTGAGAAGGGGAAAAAGCACAAACAAGAAATCTGTACTCAGGAATGCGGCACATCTCTGAAATAAAAAACATTTGAAATTTCTAGCACCGTTCAAATGCTTGCAATTGAGGTGAGAAAATCCACATGTGGATTCAAATGAAGAATCAATGTAGTCACTCCTGGGATTTGGACTGAAGGCGAGATACACAGCAAGATTCCTCACAGTGAATTTTAGCACTGAGGACAGACCTAGGTCCAGCACAGGGTAGCACAGCAGGTGAGAACGGACTGGAGCTTGCACTTCATTTGCAGTTCAAAGTCGATGACTGCTCCCAATAGAGCCAGCACTGTTTCCATAGCCAAAAACATCTGAGGGGAAAACAGGTAGAAATTGTATGGGTTTTCCCCAGGCAGCGCATACTGATATGCCAGTTGTTGTAGAGGAAATTGTGAGTAGGATAGAAATGTTATATTTTCTCTTAACAGATACCAAAGGTAAGGAACAAGAGAAGGTTCTGGTATCCTACTCTATTTAATACCAAATTCTACTCTTTCTTTAGTTGCATGGCATGGAAGCAGCCTACCGAGCCTCCGCTTACACATTATAGAATGACACAGCTGCTGCCGTTTTTTCATTTTGAGAAATTTGAATGACGTAGTGTGTATGAGTTGGTACATGCTATACGCTCAAAGAGAGTTCATTAGAGGTATGATAATCACCATTATGATTCTCTGTAAATCCCCCTGAATATGATAAACGTGCACTGCCCTTTTATACTAAATGATTTTCCTTTTTGACCAGGAAGGTGATCTTGTGTGACAAAGACCACAGGGCTACCTTTCCAACAAGTGGCTTCTTTGTGCCAGATGATAAAGTGGCTAGTTGTTTTTCTTTTATTGCGATGTGGTGGTTTGTTTGTTTGTTTGTTTCTTCTGTTCTGGGGTTTTGATTAGTGCTGATTTTTTGTCTTGAATGCTTACTGTTTATTTCTTCAGCTCCCACCTCGCTTTCATCAGCAGCCAATCAGCGTAAGAACAAGAGGGGGCTCCATTCCTTTCTGGCCATGGATCTGGAGCGTTTCCATTCTTAATTTCAAGAGCTTCAAGACTCCTATACTTAAGCCAATGCTTTTTAGTCCCCTTAACACAGCTTCCAAGTTAACAGGTTTTACAGCCCCGTTCTGATGGCAGACATGCTGATTCTTTCTAACTTTTCATCACAGATACTAGGACCTGTGATGCAGGACACTAACTCCATTTGGTAGAACCTTGGCTCCAGCTTTTTATCTGTGAAATAAGAAAATAAGAAACATGGATCAAATAAACACATTTCCTTTCTGTGCTAAAAGCTTGTGATTGCTTCATCCTCCCCAAAGACTGACCCATCTCCCTGAGTAGACATCAGTCGTGTACCTATTTGTGAGACTTTCTCATTTTTTTTCTCGCCCTCCACAGGCAGCTAGAGATGAAGGTGCTCAGAGAGACGTTATGTGGGCTGTGTTTGAGGTCCCCAGACCCCAATAGACTCATATTGTGGTCCATTTCTTCTGACCATGTGTCCTCCCATTGTCCTGCTATGCCAGCCTAGCAACATCTGTGCTGCCTGCCACAGATGTCACCTCAGGGAAATATTCACCAGCTCAGGAAGACAAGCTTTACCTTGCAGAGTTAGTTCTTCAGCTGTTTGGGAAAACAAACACGCTCATCCAGATGGGTGAGCAGAGCATTTCCGAATTGCTTCCACTGCTCCTCGCCTGCACTCTCTGCACAGAGGCTGCAGAGAACAAACTCGGAGAAATCCGACCTCATGACCTACCTACACTGTAGGCTTAGCCTGGGCATATGTTCTTCCTCTTCCACAAACCATTTGTTTCTGCAAGGCTGCCTGATCTAATCACAAAACCACTGCAGGCAGAGGCACAGAACAGCAACAACAAAGCAGTAACCGCTCTGTCAGATAAATTCCACAATCATTTAAGAGAACAAAAGGTCAAATATTCACTAATATACTTGATGTGAGGGTTTTTAATAAGTCAGTTCAAATTATTTGAACCAAAAGAGCTATGAAATTTCATTTTAATAATATGGACAATGGAATGAAGCAGGAAGTTAGACATCAATGACACGAAGTCCCTGGTTAATTACTGTTAGTTATTAAAATGGACAGTTATTAAGATAGTTTCAAGCTATAGTTACTGAAATAGCTGGTGGGAAGCAGAAGCTGTGTCTTCTCGAGTGTCGGGGTTCTGCTGTTTCTGCAGGCAGATAGATAGTGTAAGCGTGTAAACTGGACTTATGCACAGCAAACAGTGATGGTGCCTGTTCCGGTCACAGGATGCTGCTGCAAGACTGTTTCTCTTCCCTCCTTTAGTCTGTAAATTGGTGATGTCTGTGTGAGGAAGAACGTTATATTGGGAAGTGGTCCTCCATTTAATGTTTTCTTTTATGAGAGTTGTCTTGGTCATGGTGGTTCTTCACAGCAATAGAACAGCGAGTAAGACAGAAGTTACATCATTTCCCCTTCCCATTTCTCCCTCTAAACCCTCCCTTGTCCTCTCCCACTAATCTCTCCCATTCCCCATTCTTAACTCCCTCTCAAATTTATGGCCTTTTTTCTTTGAGTATTTTATATATCTATATATATATATAGATAGATATAAAATATATCTATCTATCTATCTATCTATCTATCTATCTATATATATATATATATATATATATATATATATATAGAGAGAGAGAGAGAGAGAGAGAGAGAGAGAGAACCAGATGACTACGATTAGTGTTGTTTGTATGTATACGATTTCTGGACTGCCTGTTTGGTATTGTACAACTAATTAGGGGATTTGTCCTTGGGGATGACTAATTCTCCTTTTCTCAGCAGTCTTGGTTGTTGGTAGTTCTTTGTCTAGGGGTGGGCGCACCTTAAAATCTCCCCCTTCAACATTAGAGTATATCTATTAGAGTTCTCATTTGGGGGTCATATGTAAGTATCCATATTGTTTTGGTATGAGGGTAGCTCCCCTGTCGTTTCTAGGAGGCACAATCTCACAGCATAGGTCCAAGTCTCTGACTGTGATGGTCTTCCTCCCCTGTCTTCCATGATGTTCTCCAAGCCTCAGGTACAGGAATTGTGTTGTAGATATATCATTGGCAATAGGTACCCCATGATCGGTTGTTCTCTGCTTCTTAACCAGTTGTGGTTTCCTGCGATGGTCTCCATTTGCTGCAAAGAGAAGTTTCTTTGGTGCGGGTTGAAAGTTATATCCATAAGGCCAAGATAATGTCTAAGCCACAGATCTGGAGCTAAGCCAGACAAAGGAGACGTGTGAATCAGAAGTGCCTTTTATTCCCACCTGGTTTCTAGAATTGTAGTGGTATTTTGATGTATTTGTGCTCACTACATTTTAAGGAGATTTCTAAAACTCTACATTCAAAGATAGTAAGAAGGAGAGGGCTAAGTCTCAAGACAGAATTGGCATTTTGTGAGGGCCAGTTCTTTTGATCAACATAAAGCCATAGTATAGTGAAGAAAGATGATTATGAAAGTCATGTTATTCACACCCATGAACTGAGAGCAATCAGTGACAACTTGACTGTTTCTATTCAGTTTATGACATCTTTTAACTCACACTTGTGTCTGATAACTGTTCTAACAAAAAAAAGATGAATACAATTCCTATTGCAATCTTTCTATTGAGAATAAAAGAGTCTCAATGTTCTTTCAACTCTGGCTATTTCTGTTCTTGCTCTAAACATTTCTGTGACCATCGCTGCAGGTGAGAGCACACAAACACAGGACTGGGTGAGAGAGTTCTCCCCCACCAGACCTATACATTGAAAAGAAAGTCAGCGAGGAAGTGATAACTGAGTGAAAAGAGCACATGGTGACTATTCCTTCCCCTTCAACCCTCTCTGTTATAGTCCTGGATGTGCACAAATGTAGTCAGTGTTTGAATTTTAGTCTTTGTGAAAAAAAAAGAAAGCAATAAAATAGATTAGGAAAGCAGAATTTGTAGGTTTGCAATATATAGTCATTAAAAAAGAGTGTGAGCAATACCCCTTGCTACACTTAAAATTCGGCTGCTTAGCTTAAATTATTTGAGAATAGAATATAATACTTAACTTATAACTAATATCCTAACAATATACTATAAAGTAGAGGGAAAAATAGTCTTTGCAACTGTATAACAATACAATATTAGAGTTAATTTAGGAGAACTTGATTATATTTAAGGTCTTTAATTTTAAAAGTGAAATCAGAGAATGGAAGTTATTATTAGAACATAGGAGGACTACAGAAGGAGAATCTTACAGACAGTAAAGAGAGGCTAGGCTAGATGACTTAAGGTATTTTTAAACTCAACAAAATTATTTAAGTATAGATTGCTAATAAGCCAAACTAAGATTGGATGAATTTTAATGAAGAACATTTTTAGTGATGTTAAATAATTCTCTACAATGAGAATTATTAATCTAAGTTCTTTGAGAGACAAATTAAGTCATTGAATTTTTCAACAACTAGAAGCTGAGATTCCGGTTGATGCTAGTCCTGATTTTCAAGAACTTTTAAAGGAAGGTAATTCTCATGGTGCAGTAGAGAAATCTAAGGATGGTTGGAGAAAACTACCTCTTTCGAGTTATAGACGTTAACCTTCTTTGAGAATTAGTCACATCTTTTGTACTTCAGATTCTACACTCAATCTCAGTTCACTAAACTCAGTTCTGCTGGATTATTGGCAGTGTTTTGTTGTAGTTGTTGTTTTGTTTTTTTGGGTTTTGGGGGGGGAGGTTGTTTGTTTGTTTGTTTTTGGTCTGTTTTTCTCTTTAAGTTTTCACACCCCGTAGCGGTTTGACTGAGCTTACACTGCCTCATGACTTAACTGGGTAAATGAATATGAAGCAGATGTGATGGTTTTGCTGCCATTGCTCTCATCTTACACTGCTACCACAAAGAGATGACAGCAGGCTAGCCTAATGCCATCTCACAGCCCAGTCCCAGAAGCAAACGTGATTTAGACCACGGAATCCCAGAAATTCAATTATAAGGTAACTGCAGCTCTGAGAGTGCGTCCAGCTACTGTGCCATGGGACACAGACAGACCATTTTCTTTGAGGCTAGGCTAAACAGTTCATCCGTAGAATTACCAGCAGATAGGTTGTTATCTTCTCAAAGTCACTAAATTTGATTCTGGTTTGCTAAATTTTAAGAGATAGTTGATCGTCTCTACCAAAATTAAAATACAACATGAACTAGACCTTAGATATTTCAATATCAAATGATTCTGTCATTTTATGCATAAGTGGTCCCATCCATTAAATGCAATTACAATCATGTAGTTAAAGCATGTTGACTCAGCTGCATGTGTCCAAAAGCTATGCTAATCAATTCAAATCCAAGTCATAAATCCAGTTCCTCAATGGTGTATTTTCCTCAAAACAGTCAAACAAATGTCATTTAATTGATTTTATTATTTCAACTAGATAGTTACCTCATTAAGAGATACCCAACATCATGCTTGAAAAATTAAAATATGTTAAAATTTCAGAAATCATTAGAAGAATATAATTCTTTCTACCTTAGATATCCAGAAATTTTGCTGCTGCTTCTTAATTCCACTTAATTACACAGAAGGAAGAGAAAACAAATCACAAAAATATAGAACAATCTACAAAATATAAATCAGGAGTCCTCAAATATATTTAGTATTTTTCAAAATCATTATTCAAATAGCATAGCTAAACAAAATAACAAATGCATGTGCATTTCAAAAGAACAATGGAATTAGTCATTTATGACTCCAAGTTAATTTTAAATTATTTTCATAGATCATAATCCAAGCCAGAGTCATAGGAATATGGAAATGATTTCAATAAAACATCAGAATATATTAATAAAAATGTAGCATTATAATAAGAACTACCCATTGTATTGAACTTAGTATACACAAGAAATTGTGCCAATTTATTTACAGCTATTTGCCTTACAATAGTCATACCTGAAAACACTGGCCGTTAGGGTATAGGCTGTACTTTGGAGTAGCAGTTACAGGTATAATCATGAGATGTTATATAGATTCGGTAGACAGAGAATACACTATTTGATCTAATTAACAATGAAAATCAAAGATAATAATTATCTAACATTCTGATTCAAGTATATTTATTTTCTATATAACTTCAACATGTCAAGTATTTCCAAAACTGATTTCACATGTGGCACAAGACCCTGACAGTCACCCTGTGGGGTTTTAGAACGTCCTCAATGTGTCATGAGTTTAAAACTTAAACATCCGTTTCCCACTTGAAACTTTGCATTAATTATCCACAGAAGGAACTTATCAAGGGTGTGACCAATGAGGAGAGGCTGCTATTGACATATGGCAGAATATGTTGGAACTTACTCCCTCTGGATGTATACTTAATTTGTGTACCAAAAGAGAGTGTTGAATACACCATAACAAACACTAAACTCCAAATTTCATGAATACCTTATTTATGTGAGTGACTTCCCGTGTGTTTGTTTCTTTCATCTTTGAGGAATGTAGCTAATCCTGATGCAAAATCTTTTCCTAAGCATTAATAGATCATCCATCAGACAACCCACGTCACTTCCCTCCCCTAAGCAGGCAAGCATCCTTCTGGAATACTCACTAACCACAGGACTACTAATTTGTTCATTATTACTTCAGTGAGGAAAGCTATGTACCTTTGGCTTGAAATAGTTAATGATTCTGCTAATTGTCTAATTTGCTCCTGGGAAACACTCTTGACTAGAATAAGCTCGCTGAATACAAGTTGATACATGCCAGATGTCTTGACTCTTCACTAAAGACTCAAGAATCTGCAGAAGAGCAATTTCTTCCATATAAAATCAGTTGGTGGAGATGCAGGGAAACTGCAATAATCCAACTAGGTGAATATAGAGCCACACAATGCTATTATTGTTGCTTCCTGGGGCTTTCAGATACAGAAGAGCCCTAGAGTAAATACTCTTAAATTGAAAAGTCAGAAATAAAGCCCATTTTATTTGAACTTTAGTAAATAGAAATATTTTGAATATGAATTGTACATTTCCTTGACTTAATAAAAACTTTGAGATAAGCTGTAATTGTCATGAGCTACTCCAGAACATCCTAATACAAGTCAATAACTGATGTGTAAAATTATCCTGGATGAGTCTAGTCATCCATACTTCCCCATCAATGCTGGTTAGTCTTTTGTCAACTTGACAGATGATAGAGTCACCAGGAAAGGGAAATATCAGTTGAAAAATCATGTCTATCTCGTTCACCTGAAGACAAGACTGTGGGGCATTTTTTTAAAAAATGATTGAATGGTTAACATTAGAATTAGGATTAGGGGTTAGGGGGTAGGGTTAGGGTTAGTGGAAGGGATCAGTCCACTCTAGGTGATGCCAGGGCAGGTGATAATGGATTATATAAGAAAAATAGCTGAATAAGCCAAGAGCATCAAAGCAGTATGCAGTATTTCTCCACAGCCTTAGCTTCAGTTCCAGCCTTCAAGTTCCTGCTTTGAATTCCTGACTTGACGTCTCTTCATAACGGACTACAGTTATAAGCTAAAATGTTTCTTTTCCTCCTCAGGTTTCCTTTGGTCATGGTGTTTATCACTCTGACAGACCTGGCTGTGTTATGGGGAAGACTGTGAAGGTGTTTTGAACTCAGAGCTGTCAATGCTAATGAGCGTCCAAAGCTTAGTTGGCTGCGTTGCACAAGCTTGGAAGATAAGAACGGTGAGAGAAAATGTAGATGATGGAGGCCTGGCTTGTGGTGTTTCAGAGGGAAATTGGAGAATCCCTCAAAGGCCCTGTCTGGGCCATTTGAATGATGTTTTGAAAGAAGAATACATGGTTTTCTGCTCAGTTGGACTTGAAGATTTGCCTGGGATTAACAAGAGACCAACCACTGGAAGGAAATCTGTGCTCCACTGGGACAACTAGAGCTTGTTAGCTGGGCTGAAAAATCAGCTGTGGTTAAGAGCCGTGTCACTGAGGTGAAATCTTTAAGGAAGTGTCTCCTCAGGGTTAGCACATGGTAACTGTGGTCCAGAGGGGGCTAATGATGAATCTTGAGTTGACTGTTGAATCTGGTAGTGTGTCAGACTCCCACGTGGTACTGGCTTTGTCAGAATGAAAGCTGTGGAATTGAAGGATTTATGAAGAGATGCCAAGGCTTGCCACCATGAGAGGCCATTGGCGAGGTATCAGTTACAGTGGAAACCTGAGGATTGAAGGGGTCATGAAGAGAAGCTGAGACTCGGCACCGTGAAGCAGTCCCCAAAAATAGGTTAGCAGGCCATTGGTGAAAATGCAGGCTCAGTTTATGTGGAGACTTCAGCACACTGGGGGTACCAGGACTGTGGGACGTCTGATGAGAACAGTGGCGGGTGTGACGGGGGCTGACCTGAATCTATAAGATAAAGCTGTGTGTGTGTGCTATGGAGTACGGAGATAGG
>CABHPR010156540.1:10989-45023 GCA_902168415.1 Peromyscus melanophrys | reverse complement strand
TTAGTTTTAAGGAGGGCAGTCACAGAAGGGCCTGCTGATTTTGCCTGTGACTGAAAGAATGTGAGGAGGAGACTACGGTGCTCACTGTATGTTTGTGCTCCACGCTTATGGATTAAGATGCTAATTATGCCTGTTGTGAAAGTTAAACACTACGGTGCTGATTGGTTCTCCATATGAGTCGAGAGCTGCAGTGACACTTGGAAACTCGGTGAATCTCGCCATCATGTCTGCAGCTGGAATGCTGAAGTGAATCCAGGTGTGCTAAAAATCCAGATGTTGGGTGAGGCATCCTGGCACGGGACACTGAGAGGCCCCCTCAGTCATATGGGGCAGTTACAGATTGTGTGTCAGTTAGGTTAAAATTGTGTTCATGGACAGAGTGAAAGCTCCCAGGTCTGCAACTGACTTTGAAGGTGGCAGTTGGATCTGCTTAAGATATCCAGGAGCCGCTGCTTACGGCATACCTGGGTTGCTGTAATAGGCTGCTTCGATTCCCTGATGTGGATCTTCTCTTGCAGCCTATCTCTGTAGCAAAGCCAGCTACAAATGAAACTGGTTAACTGCTGGGTACTGACCACTGACTCAAGCCAACAGGGGACCCCTTCACCTTCCCCGAAGATCCTGTCCTGCCCTAGCTTTTCTCTCTATCTTAGCCCTGCACTGGAGGTTAGGTATTATGCTATTCTCTCAAACTCCCCCAGGGTGCTCCGAAATGACGGTGCTGTCTCACCTCAGCTTTCTCATGACTTTCTCTACCAATGGCAATTGCCACCACCCAGTATCTTTTATAGTCTTTGTTAAAATTCCCTGGAAGCCTGGGTTATGGGGACCTTCCTGTGTCTCCTGCACCAGCCCATGGGCTCTCTGTTTTCTGTGGGATCATAGTCCATGCCTTTTTTTTTTTTTCCTAAAATTAATTCTTCCCATTCAGGCTGTCTCCTAGTGACAGGTTCCAAGTCCACCTTGTGAATGCTTGTATTTCTAATTAATACCTAATTAATACCTACGTGAGTGCCTGGCTTTGATTGGTGACCAACTATAACTTAGTGCATGAATATTTTGCAGGAAGTATACAGGAAAACAAGCCACAATTCCTGCCTCCCAGGGACTGAAGGAAGACCCATGCATATGTCAGAGTATCGAACAGGACACTGTTTCAGTGTGCTCTCAGATTCAGATGAGAAGCAAGAGGCAAGCTCTGGACAGGGTGTGGAGGCAAATGAGGTTTCAAACTGGATTGTGGATGCCACAGATGATTTTACTCAGGAGGGAAAGTTCTGGGAACACAGAGACTCCAAGAAAGGCAGAGAACAGGGAAAACAGCAGTGTTTGCGGAGAAATTGCTAATGGTTCAGAGTGACTAGGATTGGGAGCTGGTGAAGGGATTCTTAGAGAATGTGCTGGAATGATAGTTCATGATAGGCTGTAGAGCCAAAATGTGAGTCTAAAGGAACAGGATTGCTGGTAGAGCTGACAGCAGTATGTGCTCCTTCTAAAAGACTCAGTGTGGCCAGATGTGGTGGTGCACACCTGCAGCTCAAAGGCTGGGGGAGTTAAAACAAGCTAATTAAGCTAATTGGAGGCCAGCCTGAGCTACATGGAGACATTGTCTCAAAATACATGCATACCTACACATACACATAAATAATAAAAATAACATGTTAATCAAGGGAGGAAAAATGAGGATATGGTTCTTCCTTACTCTACAAATTCCTAACTCATCGTTTTTAGGTACTCTGGGGGACCTGTCTGAGCGTAAGTGCTAACTCAGTTATTTTAATAGGAAGACCATAGCTTACTCATTGGTGTAACTGATGGAAGACACAGTTTCGTGTTTCTCCTGGAGTCACACTTTAATACTGTGCAGTTTGGATGATGTTATTTCAAATCTCTAGAGTCGGGGGATATAAGTGCTAAAGGCCCTGCAGTCACTCACTACAAAGACGGATGTTGATGGAAAGCTCACGTGGCTAGCTTTTGTAGTTCCCCTCCTTAGTGGTCGTGGTCCTGATTTTCTCTACCCACCTCCTGTGACCATCTGTTTGTTGGAGAACACTTGCTATGAAGTTGAAGTCCTGAGTTTGATGATAGATGTGGGGTGGAGAGATTGGATAACGTCCAGAGAAAAGCAATAAACATGACAAATACCTTAGAAAATGAGGCCTCAGAGGAACGTTTAAGGACATTGTGAATCTTCATTGACACACACACACACACACACACATACACACACACACACACACACACACACACTACATATCTGCTTCGTTGTAGTGAACCACAGTGAGACGTTTCTTTCTTCATCACCACAGTGAATACATGTGGAAGAAATGGTCTTGACTCAAAGAAGGCAAATTCTTGTTGGAGCAAATGGGGAAAAACACAAATATGAAGCTTGGCTTAACACTAACGGGTATAGACAAGAGCTGTGAATTGTTCACTTAGAACAGCATGGATTGAGAGGTTTCAGCAAAGTAATGAAAAACTCCTGTGTTCCCACTTATTATTCTGCCAGGATTTTTTTTTTTTTGAGTCACTGTTGTCAGTAACAAAAAATTCTTAAACATTTGCCATGTGTTAAAGCATTTAGAAATGTAGAATGTTTGTGGGGAGTAAACCTGGGGGAAAAAGAGCAAGAAGTGAGACTGGATAGGGTACTTCGCTCCACCATGCCTGCCTGGCCAACTCTCACCAGCCCAACAGGACTGCCAGCCCTGGACTGTAGCTTGCCCAGGGCAGGGCCCTGGCATAGGAGGAAATGGTTGAGGCTCTTGTGACTCCTTGTTTAGTCACTGGCAGAAGGCTCCCATGAGCCTTTGCACCATTCATTGCTCCACTTCTTAACAGAGCCCATTGCAAGAGAACTGTGAGCGAGAGAAAAAGCTGTGGTAGACCCTGAAGCCTTGAGCTGTGCTCCTCATAGCTGCACATAGAATCCTTTTCTGAAAAGTGATATGAGTGGGATACCTCAATGCCTACCCTCACAAATAACGCCCTTTATATTAATAATATCTTTTATTTATTATTTGACAGTTTCAAAATGTATACAATGGGTTTTGATCACATACACCTTGAGATTCTACTTTTCCTAGACTCCCAAAAGGTTTCCTTCCCACTATCACGGTTGCCCACCCCCTCACCATCTCTCTCCTTCATGGAGTCAGTTAATACAGCCTTCCAAAATGTTAACTGATCTTATTGGCTTCATCTTACGCAGGTAACTATAGCTTCAGTGAGTCCATGAGCGAAATAGCCGCGACCCATGTCCCATTCAGGAAACAACATTTTGCAGTACTCACAGCCATCCTCTGGTTCTTACATTCTTCCTGGACCCTCTTTTGTGATGTTCCTTGAGACCTGAGGGTATTAATATAGATGTCCCATTTGGGGAACAGCACCCGACATGACTTATTCTCAGCACTTTCACCAATTCTGAGTCTCTACGTTAACATATACTGCATTAAGAGGCTTCCCTGGCCAAGGTCAAGAACAGCATTAACCTGTGGATGCCAATATAAATATTTAGAAGAGAGATTGACAACATGTCCAGTGAGCAAAACATTAATTAGTAGGTTTCCCTCTGAGGCCTATGACTTCCTTAGTCGCAGGCTTCTGACCAGGTTTATAGTCCCAGACATGAATCCCATCCTGTGAAGAAGGTCTCAAGTTCAATCAGAAGTGGGTGGTTAGTCCCGTAACTTTTATTCCACTATTGCATCAGTGGGCACATCTTGCCTGATAGATTCATATTATTGCATTCTGGGTACAGTGCTGAGCAGTGCCATTGATGACTCTTCTCTCTCAGCTACCGTAAAAGCCAGCAGCAGGGAGGGATTTTCAAGTCAGTTCAGTTTGATTTCTCTGTCTTCTACAACTGAAGTGTGTTTTTTCTTCTACAATAGTGTCTCACCATCTGGTCACAGTGGTCAGCTAAGAGCAATGACAATAGTGTGGACATATTTCCTTTCAATAATAATCATGAAGTGGGAGGTTTTCATGTGCAAACTTAACCTAAATCTTGTCACAAAGTTCTTTTTTTTTGATAAAGTTCTGTCAAATAATCAATACACATGTGGTTTCTCAGAGTCACCTAAAGAATAGCCATAATCTGAGGAGTATTAGTACCCTTCACAATAACCCAGCAAGGTAGAAACTACGCTTCTGTCTCCCCCGTGAGGAGGTGCAAGTCACACGGTAGAGGAGAAGGTTTTTTTTAAAGCCACGTGATTGGCCAGTATGTGGCAGAGCTAAGGTGCTCAAAGGCATTTTGCAATCCACCAAAGTGAGTGCTGCAAAACTCTTACAGAAAGGCATGGTACTGTCTGGGCTGTATTCTGTGAAAATAGATTAATTCTTATGTGCCCCATTCCAGGTTATGTGGGTGTTTGGTATAGTCTTTGTTGTATTAAAATAAAATATTATGGCTTCTGGCATATTTCAAGCAGGGTTGATTAATTTCTGTGTGCTTTGCAGAGCTGGGTAATTAGAGTCTATGCATCTGTGTTGGTTGACCACATTTGCTGAGAGTTACAACTTTACATAGGACCTTGGGATGCATAGATTCCATTTTATCTCTAGCTTTGTATATCATTTACCTAATTTCTCTCTCTCACTCTCTTTTTTGTTTGTTTTTCAAGACATTGTTTCTCTGTGTATAGCCCTGGCTGTCTTGAACCTCGCTCTGTATGCCAAGATGGCCTTCAACTCACAGAGATTCACCTACTTCTGCCTCCTGAGTGCTGGGACTAAAGGTGTGTGCCACCACTGCCCGGCTACCTAATCTATTTTTAAAATAAAACAAAGCAGTAGTCAAAATATGAAGTTCATTGAGACTGAAATATCAACAAAATGGAATTCCTGAATATAATCTTCCCTCTTAAATGTTTTTCCTCCTCTGTATCTTATTTTAAAAAAATGTGGTAGGCATTTCAATATTAATTCCTAATTGTTTTTTAGCCAATTACATTGATCTCTGTTTCATTTCAAGATCATTAGACTTGGCCCATTATTAAACATGTATTTCTAGGCTGGAAAATTGATATTACTGGATGTTTGGATATTTATTGATGACTAAACTCAGGATCAGAAGATTTCATCAGCTCATACTTAATTCATTAAGGTTTCATAGGAATTAGCCGTGGGCTAGGCTAAAAGTTGGTATATTAAATAATCATGTGAACAAGTAGAGAGGATTATGCCAATCTTTTACAAGAGCAGGTGCCTTTGAAGAATTTCAACGTGTTAAGTTGCATTGCTAACGATGGAGCTAAACAGCTGCCCTTTTTCTTAAGATAGAGACTGTTGCCTGCCTTTTCATCTTAATTCCATCTTAGGAAGTGCTGATTTCACAGCTTTAGTTAACGCTGAAGAGTTTCCAAAATCCACTATCACGAAGTGTGTGTGTGTGTCACAAGTGCCGAAGCAGGGATAGGCAATCCA
This sequence comes from Peromyscus melanophrys, assembly GCA_902168415.1. Classification (NCBI taxonomy): domain Eukaryota; kingdom Metazoa; phylum Chordata; class Mammalia; order Rodentia; family Cricetidae; genus Peromyscus; species Peromyscus melanophrys. The sequence continues at coordinate 39,584 of CABHPR010156540.1, read as the reverse complement.
TTTTGCTGGTGTGCTGACTTCATCTCATCTTTGGAGACAATGAGAACTTGAGATGAAGCCTGTACCAATTCTGCTCACTTGCCTCTCTCATGGTTTTGTGAGTGCTTCTAACGAGGTGAGTATTTCTGATACCAAGACACTGATCTTACTTGGAAAGAGGACCTGGCTGTCGGGTTGGCTCTAATCAGATGACTAATGTTCTGAGGAGACTTGAGAGATGCTGAGGTGAAGGCCATATGGAGACAGAAGCAGCAAGAGTGGAGAAGCATCTATAAGCCAAGGAATCCTCAGGATTGCTGACTGCCACTAGAAGCCGGGACAGAAGTATGGATTGGACCTTCCTTCAGTTTCTACAAAGACTCAAAGTTGAACTCAACATCTTGACTTCATGCTTCTGGCCTTCAGAACTCTGAGAAAATAAATCTCTGTTGTCACAGACCAACAAGTGTGCAGTAACTTATTTGAGCTGTCCTAGGGGAGAAGTCAAGCCATCGCCATTGGTGCCACTCTCTGTTCTGAGTTGAATGTCCTTGGTCGGATACACTCTCAGATGGTGGGGGGGGCACCATGGACACATGATGTCATCACCCACACATGCCTTTGCCCCCCACACATCCCACATTTCACATGTAGAAATGGAAAATTAGCATGACTTCTTCTTAAAGAGGTCTTGAGAGAACTGCCTTTTGGAGAAAGAGTTTGAGTACATATTTAATGATGTTTCCTAACACTTCTTTCCCTCCCTCCCTCCCTTTCTCCCTTCCCTCCCTCCCTCCCTCCCTCCCTCTTTTCTTCCTGGCTGAACTACATAATCTCAGCAAGGCTTTGATATTGACTATGAACACTCACCATGCTGAGGATACAGAAAGCAGACAGAGTTCATAAAACTGAGAGTCCTCTTGTGTGCCATTTCTTGGGCACAAAGCTCGTGTAGCCCACAAGCCTTGGGTGCTGATAACGGGATAGTAGTGAAACCAGGTCTACTTTGATTGGGAGAATGTCCCTGGGAGTGTCCTACGATGTGGCTTTTTGGCTGTGCTTAAAAAAAAATTGCCTAAAATGACTTAAGAAAATGTAAGTGTGCATCCTGGACTGATCAGCTGGGAAAAAAAAAAAGAGAAAATGAAAAACAAAACACTCAACATAGTATGCTTGAACGTGAAATGGCAAATTTCATAGTGGCTTCAGGGACCTTTGACAACAGCTTAAGGAGCCAGGTGAAGGACAGCAAACCTCAGGGGTGGGCAGACCTTGAGTGTCAGGGTGGGTGGCTTCAACCTCTGCACAGTCTGCAGGCATAACGTGCCACCATAGGTGGTACAGGAATTTTTAAAACAGCCCAGAAATGTGTCATGGTCCGAATTGCTCCAGTTCCATCAGTAACAAGCAACAGTTCCTGTTGTCGCAGGTTGGGGCAACACTGGGTTTGTTCAGACTTCTCAAGTACTTCATTTTGATAAGTAAAAATGGTATCACTGCTTTCACTGTATTCCATTATTACTAATTAAATTAATTTTTCTTCTCATATAATATGTGTGATTTCCTGTTCTTTTATTACCATTTTTGTGCACTCTTTATAATTTTGGATGTTATTTCTGAATTGTGTGCATTATAAATACATTGGCTGGTCTGTCACTTAGTCTTTTAACTGTGTGTTGTATCCTATTATAAAAAGGTCTTCATTTTAATACAGTGAATCTATGGTATCAACTTTCCATATATTGTTTGCACTTAGCAGGGCTTTATTTAAGAATTCTTTCTCTATCTCAACATGTAGTTCACTTTCCTCCAATGTATGTAGTTTTACTTTCCACATCAGATTAATCTTGCAATGCTTAAAGTGATAGCAAATATGGAACCAAACATGTCTATATGTCTCCTCTCTCCATTAATTGACTATCTCCCTGCCATGTAAGAAGCACAAACCTCTACCATTTGCCTACCCAAGTCACATTATCCTCTCCTTGCACTGGCTGACATCAGGGCTCTGTTCTTATATTACACTAAGTAGCTGTTATTGGAATGTCACTGGACTGGTACAGACCCAAGCCTTTAATCCCAGAAAGCACGCCTTCAATCCCAGGGAGTGGTGGTAGAAAGCAGAAAGGTATATAAGGCGTGAGGACCAGAAACTAGAGGCCTTTGGCCTGGAGAAGCATTTGGCCTGGAGAAGCATTTGGCCTGGAGAAGCATGTGGCTGGTTAAGCATTCAGGCTTCTAGCAGCAGTTCAGCTGAGAGTCATTTGGATATGAGGACATAGAGGCTTCCAGTCTGAGGAAGCAAGACCAGCTGAGGATCCGGCGAGACTCTTTAAGATTCATGCTACAGTCATCAGCTTTACTGTGATGATCTTGAACCTGTCAATCTTGCTGAACTCTTTCTTTAGCAGCTTTATTACTGACTTGGGTCAGAGACCCAAACGCAGCTCTCAACTTTATCACCTACCCCTTTGTAGCCCGGGTAACGTTGTGAGTGTCACTAAACCTCAGTGCTATCTTTTGAGGTGACCCATGACATCCAACTCAAAAGAGAGAATTGTGACAGCCAAATTAAGTGAAGGAACACAGCCCCCTGCAAGTTAGAAATACCCCCCATCACCAATATCACCACCATACTCTAGTTCTTTTTAAAAAATTCACTTTCCTAAAATTGGCAACAACTAGTAGATACTTCATAAAAGCTGTATTAGTTAAATTTTAAAGCCACACTCTGAAGACCCTACTTGTCACCCTAAGCCCCTTAGCTAGGGCTTTTCTTTCATTTGTCTTCTGTTTTGAATGAGCATTTACCACTCCTTTTATTAAGGAAATCCAAAACAAGAGGGGAGGGAAAACTATTCTGGGGAAGATGATGGCTTGGACAGCCCAGAATTATCTCCTGGCTTCAGGTAGGATAGTTATGCTTTGTCTGATTCATTATAGATATTAAAGATGTCAAGAAAAAAAATGGCCATTACAATTATGTGACTTTAAAGTATTTTCCAAAAGAGCCCTATCTGTCATCAGTTATGAAAGCTGACCAAATGCTCATGATGACAGACAGACAGCTGGTTCTCATTCATATTAAGTTCCTTCCCAGCAAAAGGAATGTTAAGGCAATCTGGGCTCCTATTATGTTGATTCCAATGTAATTACATTTGTTATTTCCAGGCGATGCGGTAAATCAAGCTGTGGCAAGGAGGAGGATATTTCACAGAAGTAATTTCAGAGAACATGAAATGGGATCACGTGTTGCGCTGAACTCTCTTCTGCTCCGAGACAAGGGATGTCCGGACTAGGCATGGGGAGGGTACAGAGTGGAAAGTGAACGGTTTCCCTTCAAAGATAAGAAAGCCACGTTTTTCACACATTGATGCAAAATTTGTAAGAAACAAAGAAAGACAGTGAGCTAAGGCATTGTGGGGTCAAAGGCAGTTGCCTTGGTGCAAGAGGCTTGTCCCTCTCTGTTCTCAGCCCCAAAGCTGCCGAACCAGCTGCTCCCCAGCAGTGTGCCTCCTCTAAGCACACCTGCTGTCCCACAACCTTGCCCTGCTGAGGGATGGGCTGTCCATTAATTAACATCTACAGCCAGGGGTTGCTGACCCTTCTGATTTCATTACAGTCAGGAACTCTCTGGCGCTTACCCTCTCATTCATATAAAGGCCAAGTGCTTTTAGAGTCCTTTCATAAACCGATTGCCTAAGGGCCCAAATCAGAAAGGAATCTAATATAGATGCTAAATGATCATTCTGTAGTCTAAAAGTCTCAGTCGAAAATAGGCATAATTCTTCTTCCTGCCTGTGATATGACTCCCAGTTAATACCAGGAATAAAGTGTTATCCTTCTGCAAGAGAAAAGCACAAAGGAATTTAACCTTAAAGGGTGTGGTGACCTTAACACAGATTTAAATATTGAGACTCAAACTCTAAAATTTTGCCTATGGACAGCAGGGATGCAGCTGTTCTGTCGCTCTATGCGTTTTAAAGAACTGGGGAGTGAAAAACCTGGAGTGATTTAGGGCACAGATGTGCCTAGAAGCCCTAGGAAAAGATGACCTCTGCAAGACCTTCACCGCAGCTTGCACGATTTCTTGAGAAGATGCAAAATGAACCCATGTGTAGGGCAGCCAGAGGCAGCACTGCTCCAGATGGGAGAACGGGGCTTGGTGTTAGTTGCCATGAAACACGTCAACCCAACCTGAAGATTTCACTTCCAAACTCTACAGAGAATCCAGGTCCTTATTGCTCCTTGCAAGACCCTGGTTCCGCATGTCCAGCACAGCTCATGTTGTTTAGCTTGTACCACAGGGTTTCCTTCAGAAAACTTGAAATCACAAAAGAAAGGGAGAGCAAAGAAGAAAAGGACTGCCGAAATGATAGCTTTCCTCAGAACCCTCCATTGTCTCACCTTACTCTGCTGCTCTCTGGTTAAACTTTCAGTTTGGAAGGATTCCATGTGCAGATGTAAAGCTAAGGAAAAGGTAACCAATGAACCAAATTCCACTTCCTAAATTCAAATGTAGACAGGACTGGCTTTTTTGTTCCTTAGTTTGTTTTGCTTTGGTTCCTTCCAAGACTGATTTACTTCATCTGTGTATACTGCTTCAAAACTGGCTCAGAGGGGGCTAGAGAGATGATGCAAGAGCAACCCAGGTTCGATTCCCAGAACATATATGGCAGCTCAGAATTTCCTGTAACTCCAGTTCTAAGGAATCCGACGCCCTCTTCTGATCCCTGAGGGTGCCGCATATGGTGCACAGACTTACATGCGGGCATAAGAGCCATACCCATAAAACATATATAAATACATACATACATACATAAAATCTAAAAACCTGGACTAGAGACTCCTCCTTATGAAGGGATGTGGGCTTGACTTCCTCCTTTGGAGAACAGTTGAAATTCTGGAACATTTACAGAATAAAATTAATTTTAAAAAAAGAACATAAATGGAGGAAAGATGACCATATATGTCTATTCAATGCGCTGTACTCATTGCCTTGGATGGTCCAAAATATGGAAACACAGGAAATTCCAGGAGAAAAAAATTCCAGCATGAGATGCCCTGGGTTAACCAGTTACCCTATTCTTCTTAGTTTATTCTTTCCTTCTTCTTCTCCATACAAAGTTGTCTCAATCCTCGCATTCCACACTGGCTGTGACAGCATTCTTTTTGGTAGGACACGGGTTGATCGAGCTGTCTGCAACTGACCCCACTGGGCTCATTTTTCAAGAACTCCTTGGCTGGCAGGGTTTCAGATCTTACAGGTGACTTTCCCATTCACTGATTGTGTGACCTTTAAGACCCTTCTTGCCTTTGCTTTTCTGATTGGCTTGTTACAAAGATGTGACACATGCTCTTTTATTAAGTAGCTAATGACCAGTTTGTTTCTGGGGGTCTTAAAGCTTTAAGGCTCCATTGTCCTGCTTAACAATTCTGTTTTCGCCCAGAAAACTGGATGGTAGGTGTGTGTGTGTGTGTGTGTGTGTGTGTGTGTGTTGGCGATAAGATAGTATATTAGCCCAAAACAGCTTTTGTTTGTGCCAGCCTTGAGATTTTGAACTTCTAAAGTAATAGCAAGAAATATTGATTGTTTATACATAGGGCAATTTGGACAGCTCACAAAATGATCAAAATGATTTCTTCTCCTCAGGAGGACGATGACCTTCTTCAGGCACCTGGTTCAGGGAGCAGAGCACCTTGGACTTCACCCCCACATCCTCCTTCAGTGGTGTGACATTTTTTAAAGTATGAATGGATTCATTAATAATGACCAACATTTATGTCATCTAGTAAGGGATGATGTCACCTTCCAATCACTTATGGATATAGTTTGATTGGGACTCATGTAGTACAATGTTTTCCAAGTTAGAGAACCCTGAGGGGTACACAACAAGACTCTATTAGGACATAGAAGAAACAAAAACACATAAAGTCCTAACTTCTGTTAAGCTTGAAAATAAAACATTACTAATATTTTGGTGATTTTTTTTAATGTGCTAAAACACACAGAGCATAGCACCCTAACCATTCTGAAGCATAAAGCACAATGCACAGGCATTAAATGCATTCATAATGTGACAGATCCAAATCAGCTTTCTCTTTCCAGAACTTTGCATCACTCTAAATAGAAATCCTGCACTCTGCTTTCTCCATTAGCACAGCCATAGTGGTGTCTATATAGCTTTCTATCTCTGCAAATTTGCCTATTCTAGACACCTCATGTAAGAAAATCATGCGGTATTCATCCTTTCGTGCTGAGTTTTTCACTTAACATAATGTTTTCAGGGCTTATCCACATTGTCTTGTGTATCAAAATTTCATTTCCATCTTACAGTGGTAGACTATTCCATTGTAAGTACAAACCACATTTGTTTAGCCACTCCACTGCTGATGGGCCTTTGGATAGATTCTATCTTTGGTCTATTGTGGATAATTCTATTATGGGCACTGGTGTTGAAGTATCTGCTTGAATCCCTGCTTTCAATTTTTTGGATCGATACCTAGAATTGAATTTGCTGGGTCAATAATATGATTATTTCCTTTTTAGAGCCATTAAACTGGCCCTACCATGACCATACCATTTCCGGTGCCCATCACTGATGCATGAGTACTCCAATTTGTCTATATCTGTACCAGAACTTATTTTCCGTTTCTATTCATTTTGTAAAATAACCAGCCTAACGGAGGAGAAGTAGTTTGCTGCAGTTTTGATTTTAACTTCCTGGTCATCTGCAATATCGACATCCTTTATTTATTGCTCACTCATATATCGTCCGTGAAGAGAGGTCTACTAAAGCCCATTGCCTATTTTTGAAGTTGTGCTGGTTTTCGTATTCTGGATACTGATTTTTCATCACTATGTGATTTGTGAATATTATGTCCCTTTCTGAAAGTTGCTTCTTAACTCTGTTGATGCACTATCTATGGATGTATAAAACTTGCAAATCGCAACACATTCTAATTATCTACTTTTTTCTTTTGTTGCTGTGTACTTGGTTTTTGAAAACAATGATGTTCACCCACTGCATGTGTGATTGTATATGTGTAGTAGATATATGTGTGTGTGTGTGTGTGTGCACACATGCTGCAGGTCAATACTGAATGCCTTTCTCAATTGCTGAACATCTTATTTTTTTGAGACAGTATCTCATTGAATCTGGACTTCATCGATCACATTAGACTTACTGATCTGCATGACCAAAGGCTCCTCCTGTTTCTGCCTCTCCAGTGCAGGTGCAATTGCCAGGGCATACTGGCACACCAGTTTTTATTTTTGTTTTTATTTTTTAAACTTAACATGGACCCTGGGGATCCAAACTTAGGTCTTTGAGCTTGTGTGGCAAATAATTTACCGATCAAACCATCTCCTTACCCCATATTGTATCTTTTGTAGAAGGTATCTTGTAAGAAAAGCAAGAATTCCATAATATATAGAGGGTTGATGCTTGGTGTTTCCCCAAAATAGACCACTCTCAGTCCTTCACAGAGGGTTGATACCAGTGTTTGCATGAGATAGATCACTCTCAGTATGCTCCGTGTAGAGCAGTTCCATGCCTTTAAGTGGATTTTCTGATCCTAGTATTTATATTTTTACCTACATAGTTACTAAAAGAAACCTTCACAGTCATCATGCCAATGGCTGAGGGAATACCGAGAAAATTCAAAGGCAAAGTAAGGATAAAAATATTCATTACAGTAAGTAGAAGAAGATGTGAGAGTCAAGCCTTCAGCTCCCAGCTGTGACTGTCAGCTGCATTAGGAAGAGCTGACAAGGAGTCAGCAAAAATTCACAAATGTCAACGCAAGTGTTTTAAATTGTGGATTGTGCTCTATTGCTGTTAACAATGCACGTCAGATATGACTGCTAGGATGTCAGTAGTCAAAGTTAACATGAAGATTCGAAAGTTGTTCATGTTTGTGACAAAATTCTTTTGAACACAGCATCTATAACATTTTAGGGTCGATTTATATTACATAATACACAGATTGATATTTATATGTCCAATATTCATGGAAGAATGCATCTGGCAATTTTTTGATGGAGGTATTTTAAAAAGTTAAGCATTCTGGTTCTCACAAAGATAGGTAAGCTTGCAGACATATTTGCCCTCAGCTTTGTGTGTAGAAAACTAGCACCCAATTAAGCCTTGAGATTTTCTCTCCTTTTGAAAAGACCCAGCAGCGTGACTCTAGTCTGTTTGGTACAAGTTCCCCAGTGGGTCACTGCAATGGCAGCAGAAGACTAGTACACTTAGCTTTAGTGTTTGTGAGAACGAGTGTTCTCTCTTCCCTCTGTGTTTATGTGGACTCTGAGTAATCCTTGCCACAAAACAATTATAACCCTAGGAGACTAATTTGATGCCAGAAAAACACTAGCTGAGTTGAGTGGTGAAAGTCATTGTGGACCCAAAATATGTTAATAGAGAGAATTTCCTCAATAGCAAAACTGTAGATCATCAATCACACAGAATCTCAGCACTTCTATGCTGTGCTGAGGCAAGTCCATTATGATTCCAGCTAGTAGCCTTGCTGGATCCTTGTTTTTTCTAATATGACCCCATTTGGAAGTGAACCTTCTATCTCAATGCTCAGTAGTACATCCATGAAAGCCTAAACTGTGACAGGGATGAGAATATTATCTAGTGTTTTTAATTCCCTTATCATTTACATAAGCATAACAATTTTCTATTGTTCATAAATTATCTCTATCCACATTGCTCTTGACTTCAGAGCCATGTATATCCAACTGCCAATCAAATATCCTTAATATCCTTGCAGAATAATTTCCTTAAACCAAGATGAGCTTCTCTGGTCATATATTTGGTGATCACAACTATGAAAACTATTTGCAAGAAACACCAAATTCTTGATGTAACTTTGGGAACTAAGGCACTTCTTTGAATCTTGAAGGGCAGCAAAGCTTCAAAGCCCCATCAAGGGCTGCACACTGCACACTGCACCTTCTTTACTTCAGACAGCTGGAAGGTTAATACAGAAGGGAGCTTTCAGTTTGTATTTGCTCTCTCCTGTAGAACCTGCAAATTGAGCCAACTTTTCTCAGTCATGAAAATAGAAAAGACGCCAATGCACATAATAACCCAAGTCTTATACATAGGGTCAAAGAAGACTTCATAAGATGCTTCTCTCCCTGGAGCCAGGTTTTAGAAGGTGATTCATCCTGAAGATGGAATATATGTGGAGACAAGGAAAGAGAGACGAAAATGCAGCAGAGTAGAGGACAGAGACTGGATGCTCATGGAAACAAATATTTGCCTCCAGCTGTGAGGGACCACTAACGCAGAGCAGTACATGGGTGTGACAAGTAGAAGGAACAATGCTCGTTCTGACAGAGTAAGGTTAGAAGCTTGAGGAATTGCATCTATCTGACCTGGCCACATGAATGGTGGGATGCTTCTTTAACATGGACCCTGCTCATCTGCCACAGTGGGAACTCTATCTCCTCTCAGTTCACTTTTCTGGCTCATTTTTATTTGTTTCAATTTTGGCGACCCTTTAAGATGCTCCTACTTGGCTTCTGGTCTCTTTGTTCATAGCAATCTTGCCTCTTCTCTGAAATCTAAAGTCAACACTTCTTTTTGGGGAGAGCGTTAACTCCCTTAGTACAGGTCTGTCCCCAGCATTGTCTTTATGAGTCTGCCATTCCAGTTGACGGTACCTTCTCAATACTTTCATGTCATGGAGGATTTCTGCTATACAAAGTAGAACTGTTCCACTCCAAAACCGCTCTCTATGTTGAATGAGAGGTTGGCTCTCTCCTTTCCCTCAGTGCATGCAGCAGCCCCTCTGGCTCTTCCATACTTCAGCACCAAACTCTTTGGCTCTGCTGAACCTCTACATACACAGTCCTTCCATTTTTCTCATCCCATGACCCTCCTTGGCTTCACTCCATTCTCCACCTGATCATTCAGTACTCCAGCCTCACTGTTATTGCTTCTACTTCCATGGCTCCATTTTGCATGCATCCTTCACATTTTTTTTTAAACCTCCATTCCCGACTCTCTTGAAAAATTGGGTTCTTGTCATCAGAGAAACCTCTTCCTCCACAGGATCAAATAAAACACAGCTCTTCTGTGACAACATGCAGCCTTTTGCCTATACCCATCAAGACCTCTAGCACTTCTGATAGCTTTGGCAACTTGTGACATTATCCAAAGATCCAGTCTTCAAAAATGTGAGGCATCTGGGGTTTGGCTTTCTACCTAGATAGGAAGAGATCTGGACAGAGTGTCACCCCTCCTCTTTAAAACACTAATATAGACAGACTGAAAGTTCTTTATTATTTTTGAGCACAATGGACAGCTGTGGCTGGAGAGCAACTTATGGTATGAACATAGGTGACAAGTATACTCTTGCTGGGAAAGTGGGTTGCAAGCCTTTGTGTACCTGGTGTCAATGCAGCGAAGAGCCAATGAGAAAAATTTAATAATGAACATAATGGGTAAAGGTTGAATGTGGGCTATCAGTGTGGTGCAGGGCCCCAGAAGTGCTGCAAAGAAATAGACGTTTATATTCTCACGGGTGTTCATGAAAAGACAAACAGATAATAAGACTCCTGAGAAGAGCCCCTTGGGGTCTAGTCCTTAAAGATGGGAAGAGCTGCTCTTATAAGAGGGACACAGATCTTCGGGGACTTTCCTCTCTGCTTATTCCTATAGAAGAAATTCTTATTATGGAGAGCAAAGGGAAAGGTGGCCAGCCTACAGTGTTGCCACACTGAAAGGCTCCCATAGTTAAGGAATAGAAAAAAAGCCCTTCTATTCCTAGGGAGGCATTTATGCCAGGTAAAAATGGATGATTTGATAAGACATAGGCCCTGAGAAGGCCACACCCCCACACAGGTTCTTAGTGCCTGCCTAAGCTTATCTTAGAACATCTCTCTCTGCTGTAGGATGGTCTGTATGTCAAATTGCTCTGATTGGTCAATAAATAAAACACTGATTGGCCAGTGGCTAGGCAGGAAGTACAGGCGGGACTAACAGAGAATTAAAAGAACAGGAAGGCGGAGGGAGTCACTGCCAACTGCCGCCATGACAAGCAGCATGTAAAGACGCCGGTAAGCCATGTGGCAAGGTACAGATTTATAGAAATGGATTAATTTAAAATATAAGAACAGTTAGCAAGAAGCCTGCCACGGCGATACAGTTTGTAAGCAATATAAGTCTCTGTGTATACTTGGTTGGGTCTGAGCGGCTGTGGGACTGGCAGGTGACAGAGATTTGTCCTGATTGTGGGCCAGGCAGAAAAACTCTAGCTACATCTCTCTCCCAATTCTCAACACAAAAAGTGTTAAGCAGCACAGTATGGTGGAATATGGCTGTTTCAAGACCCTGAAACAGACCTGCTGTGAGGCATTGTAAGCAGAAAAGAGCAAGTATGGGGGAGTCCTCCACTCTACCAGTTCCTACTCTAGACCCAAAGCTGGAGGGATTCAAGTCTGTGATCCCCTGGGGACCACTCCAGCAACAGGAAGCCTGGAACCCAGTGCAATTCCTGAGCAGGTTATTCAACCTCTTCCATTAATGACTGGCATGATGATTGGCAGTGATAGAAACATTTACTGTAGTTGTAATAGCTTCAAAATAGGTCTCACTTTCTACTCTACTCCGAAGTTGAGTAGAGAACAGTGATATAATTCTCATCAAAACAATCATTTACCTCAACTTAGGAGGGCTTGTACACAAGGGATGGGTTGAAAGGAAAAGGTAAACAAAAATAACATGATTCTAAGAGATGAAATGATCACCAGAACTGAATTAGAATACGGCACTGGTGGAGTAGGTGTCAGAAACATTAAGCAGAGGGACCAGGCCCAAGCTGTTAATGACTGTGCTCCAGGCTTGGCAAATGATGTTTCTGAAGAGCCAGAGAGCAAATTATCCATTTCCTCCAGTGCTGTAGACTGAACTGAGGGCCTTCGGCATGTCAGCACTTTACCTCTGAGCTATAGGCTCAGGCACAAATAGGAAACATTTCAGGGTTTGTGGGCTACATGTGATCTTTGCTATCAGTTTTTTTTGAATAGAAAGGTTGCAAGCACTTTCTAATGTGAAAGCTAATATAAGTGCGTATGCCATACAAAAATAGACAGTGGCTGGATTTTGCCCATGGGCAGAAGTTTGGTAACATGTTCTCCAGTGGAAAAAAACATGCTAGATCACATGGGTAATTTCAACAGTGGGTTATAGACATTAAAATAAAGGTCATAGTAATAGAGATGGAGAATGCCTTTGTTTGGTTCCTGATTAGATATAACCAGACAAGGAATTGATCATGAGTTTGGAGATAGTTCAATAGGAATTACCATATGTAAACCGCAAAGAGATTTAAAAAAGTGAAAATAGTTAATAAAACACAAACCAACACCAGACTAAATCAAATCTTCCTATGGTATGTATACAAGGCATGTGAAATACCATCAATCTAAGATGTGTTTAATTGTAATGTCAAAAAGAGAAGTGGAGAGGAGAGGAGAGAGAAGGAAAGGTGAGGTGAGGGGAGGGGAGGGGAGGGGAGGGGAGGGGAGGAGAAACTCTCAGAGAAACAGTGACTCAGAACTTCTCAAATTCCCTAACAGATACAAAACACACAGATGCAAGAAGCTTGCAACATGTCAAGCTGAATAAATGCAGCAAATGGAAAAATATTAAAAAGCCCCCAGAAAGCAAAATAAATAGACAGAAAAAGAAATCAAACCCTATACGTAGATCCAAAGTGCTGAAAATGGGAAGCATCTTCATGTAGCTTGGTGGTCAATTCTGAGGCAACGATGCAGTAATTACAACCATTGGCTGATGGGAAAGGCACAGAGGGGTTCAGAATGGCCCAGCCATGACACTCAGAAGGGCAACAGCATATTTAAAGAAAATCAATAGCCAGAGCACCCCGAGGCTTTCAAATAGTTGGCACAGGTATGTGAACAGAGAAGTTACCTTTTGTCTATACAAATATATATATATATATATATATATATATATATATATATATAAAATAAAAGATGGTTAGAGTCTATAGGTCAAAAATGCTGATAAAGTCCATAAGGTGATGAGGTAAGCAGCTACCCATGACCTTGGTCCACACTCTGTGTCATACCTTTTTTGTTTATCCTAAACCAGAAAGGGGAGAAGAAAGCTTAGGCAGGGCCCCAGAGCTGAGAAGTAAATCTTACCCAGTCATAACCATGTCAGGATCTGTTTCCTGTGAGAAGCAGTCTCCCCATCAGGATTCTGGAATCCCAAAGACAGGAGCATCGTTGATGAATGGTTAGTGTGTTTTTGACATAGACCAGACTCCAGTGCTAGCCTCTCTCTAGCTCCATGCAGGGCTGAGCCTGTGCAGTCCTTGACAAGAATCCCTTTCAAATGGCTCTTGGACAGTGCCAGTCAAGTCTGCTCTGTCCCTAACCAAGGCATCAGAAGCAATGCCCCATGGTGATGGGTGTTCCAGCCGGCCCAAACCTCCCACTATCTGATGGCATGTGACTTGTGACTTGTTTTTCCTCATTTACCTTTCACATTCTCCATGGCAGTGAACTTACTCCATCAATATTACTCAGTTTTATTATTTAGTCCACTATATCTACTTCACAGGTCATCAGGCTTCCTACTTCACAGAAACAGACCCTGTCTGTTCAGACAATAGGTCTTATGTGTTGATCCTCATACACACAAGCTTGTGCATTTGTTCCTTTTACAAAGTGTTCGTTAATATTAACACTATTTCTGTGTAGACATTATTCTCTTTTTTCAAGAAGATGTGAAGCCGTAGCTCAGGTTCAAACTTGGGTCTAGAGAACTGTTGAGCCTTTGCTTTTTTCTATTGCCTTATGCTTCCTCTGGAAGACAAACCCCAAACAGAAATTACTCCGAATCAAATCTCCATCTGGGTCTGCTCTATATATCATTAATAAGAAGAAAGAATCTATCTTTCAAAATCCCTTTGAATAGAAACTGAATCCCTGTGCAAATATCTGATGTGGACATGCTCCGAAGGCAGGTTTCTATGTGGGTGGAGACACGGGATGACAGGCAGTGAGGAGCAATGGGGCTGGAGAGCTAACGGGAAAGCCCCAACACGTGGAAGGGGAAAGAGAGAGAACCAATGAAAAAAGCCCCATGCACAGCTTCACGGTAGGCTCTGGCTGTCTGTCACCGACTGTGCAGGACTCTCGGGGGTGGGGGTGGGGAGATGGGACCAAGACATTTGTTTTTTACAACAATGACAGAAAACTGACTTACCAGATGTAGTGTGGAGAGGCTGTCTTGGCTTTCCTCCCTCCCTTCCTCCCTCCCTCCCTCCCTCCCTCCCTCTCTCCTCCCTCCCTCCTTGCTTTCTTCTTTCTTCCTTTCTCCAGGATTCCTTTATTTCTCCCCACCCCCACCCCAAAGCAGGGTCTCACCTTGCTCCCAGATTTGCTGAGGGTTTGGAGCCCTCCTGCCCAGCTTCCCAAGGCCTGGGAGTACAAGCAGGTCCGACCACATCCCGCCTGCCTTCTCAGTCGGTATCTGTGCCGAAGTATTAACTGAGATTCTACTGTGGCAACCAAAGCCTACAGAATGTGTGCGTTTGTGACTCACGGGCTTCTTAGTGCTGCTCAGTCCTACATGGCAGCTTGGTCACTGTAAGATCAGCACTGTTGGATTTTCAGAAGGAATTACCCTTCCCCCTTTACATTTATTAGTTAGAAAACTCATTCTCCAGGGTTCTGAGTAAGAAAAACAGATTATATTGAAGTGAACATTAGGTATTCCGTTTAGCAAACTAGTGTGATCTAGAGTAATTTTAAAGATGTATATTTATTATTTAATATATGTGTGTCTGTGAGTCTGTGTGTGTATGTATGTGTATGTGTGTGTGTCTGTGAGTCTAAATGTGTATGTATGGGTATATGTGTGTGTGAGTTTGTGTGTATGTATGTGTGTGTGTATGTGTGTGTCTGTGTATGTATGTGTGTGTGAATGTGTGTGTGTGTGTGTGTATGTGTATATGTGTGTGTGTGTATCTGTGTGTGTGTGTGTGTGTGTGTGTGTATGTGTGCATCTGAATGAAGGTGTCTGGGGAGGCCTGAGGTGTTGGATTCTCCCTGGAGCTGGAGTTACAGGTGACTGGAGCCACCTCAGGTCCTGTGTAAGAGCAGTAAGCACTCCGACCCACCGAGCCATCTCTCCAGCCCTGACCCAAAGCCATTTTTTAAATGTCACAGTTTTCTAGTATAAGGAGCCACTTTTCTTAGGAGTAGACACCAGTCTAATTTCTCACTCAGCTCTTAACTTACATTGTACAAGTACTTACTAACAGTAGACTGCTCGGCTGTGTGTCCCTTGGATTTGTTCACCCTCCAGAACCCTATGGCCTCTTTTTATGCCATGTGTTCTTGTTACTACAACAGCTACTAACAGAGCCTAGGTGGGAAGTTTTTGCTAAGTGTGTACTGACTCCTAAAATAATTTCGAAGGCTGTTTATTCATTGAGCTAAACTCCTAGCTAATGCATTGCTATACACGCTTTATTCCAAATGATGACATGGCTATGGTATTTTTTTCATGTTTGATTTTATGAAAGTCAACTGGCTATTTCTAAGCTTACATATTGTTTGTTTATTACACCATTTATAGCTCTGATTAGCAATTATATTAATTCAATTTCCTATGAAACATGGGTTAATGATATCATTCTTTGCAGATGAATGTACGACTGGGAGATTTTATGATGAGATGACTCGCACTGTGTTTGCATAAGCATCTAGTGGGCCTTGAGTGATTGTCCTGTTTCTTCTGCAGCTGGGTGTGTAGCTTCCAGGAAAGAAGAAGAAAAAGAGACAATGACATGGAAGCTAAGGAACTTATTAAAGGTGCCATGTGAGAGGGTACTGGTTGAGGCTCAAGGTCTCTTGTGTCCAGGGAACAAGTTGGTAATGGTTCTACCAAGGGTTTGAACTCATGACCTAGGTAGGCATCATTATATTAGACACAATCATTTGAGCTCTCTAAAGGAACCTGTGTGTGAAACCCTATGTCAAATCTAAAGCAATACATGATACATCATCCTGGTACCACAACTGAGAGAGTTCTGGAAAGGGCTCTTTATGAGAAATTGATAATATATCCCATAAGGCAAAATAATTCTTTAAGATTCAACAGCACAAATTAGGCTCATGTCAAAGTCGTAGGGAACAATAATGCTCTATAAATGTAATGAAATAGCCACTGGTACTCTCAAAACAAAGGAGAAATTTCGTGTCACAATGAAAAATCCCCACAAGACATTTCCTTCCTTCAGAAGGAAAGTGAGACTTGATTTGTCTTCTGAATAGATAATCATCCTGAGTGTGTGAGTCACTGTACCTAACATGATTAGCTTTCAGGGGAGAAGGTCTACTACCTACCCTCATACATTCTGCCCAGTCCATGGTCAGTGGCCATGTTGCTTTGAGCTTGTGGTGAGGCAGCACGCGATGATAGCGGCATAGGACATTGCAAAACCATCCAGTCCATAGCCAAGAACATTAAAAGAAAGGACCGGCCTATGAACCTCCCATAAAACACCATCCGCTCCCAGTAACATCACCCAGAAGACCAACACTTCAAATCATGGGCTTGGTGGGGACTGACTTCTAAATTATAGCACCTGCAGATGCAGACTTGCAATGAATTCATTCGACCAGGAATGTTACTGAGCTTTTCTTGTCATGAGTGGTTAGGACACAGAGATGACGAAGATGTACTATGTGTGGTTTCTATGGAGCCCGTTTTATAGTAAGAAAATACAGTTAATAACAATGTTAGCTAAGCTTCCAGACACAATAGGATTGATGCACATACGAACTCACAGAGACTATGGCAGTGTGCACAGGGCCTGCCCAGGTCTAAGCCAGTTAGGATCCTAGCGCTGAGAGGGGAAATGGACACAATCCCCCATCCTTAATCTAGAAGCTATCCCCAGTTGCTAACCCCTGGCAAAGGAAAAGTAAGTTTTCTCTAACAGAATGTCATTGGGTACACAAGCCACCCTGAAGGGCAGGCCCCGTGCCCAATAGGAGATGGCCTACATAAAACAAACTCAATAGTGTTTTTGTCCTATAATGCTTCAGGCATTTTTAACCTTATAGATCTTTTGCTTACATATGATGATGTCCAACTTTGTCTTTATGAATTTTTTATGTGTGTGTGAATGTGTGTATCTCCATGTCTGTCTATGTGCATCTCAGTGTCTGTGTGTATCTCAGTGTCTGCCTGTGTGTATCTCAGTGTCTGTCTGTGTGTATCTCAGTGTCTGTCTGTGTGCATCTCAGTGTCTGTGTGTGTGCATCTCAGTGTCTGTCTGTGTGCATCTCAGTGTCTGTGTGTGTGCATCTCAGTGTCTGTCTGTGTGCATCTCAGTGTCTGTCTGTGTGCATCTCAGTGTCTGTCTGTGTGCATCTCAGTGTCTATCTGTGTGCATCTCAGTGTCTGTGTGCATCTCAGTGTCTGTCTGTGTGCATCTCAGTGTCTGTTTGTGTGGCTTTGCCTCTTTTTCCCCGTTTGTTTGCTTTGTCCTATTCTCGTTTGGTTGTTTTTATTTTATCTTACCTATGATATTATTATTGTTGTTCTTGGAGGCTTGTTTATATTCTAATGCGAGAGAGACAAAGACAGGGTATGGATTTGGGTGGGTGGGGAAGTGGGGAGGATCTGGGAGGAGCTGGGGAAGGGGAAACCAAGATCAGAATATATTGTATGAAAAAAAATCTATTTTCAAAAAAATTTTAAAAACGTTAGCTAAGAAATCAGAAAGAATTGACCATTAAAAGGTGATACAGAGGGGTTAGAGAGAAGGCTCTTGTTCCTCTTTTAGAGGACCTGGGTTTGATTCTCAGCACTTATGGTGCCTCACAACTATCCAGAACTCCAGTTCCCGGGAATCTGACACCCTCTTCTGATCTCTTCAGACCGTGCACACGTGCACTACGCATACATACATGCAGGCAAGCACACACGTGTGTGTAAATAAAAGTAAATAAATCTTTTTAAAAAAGGCTTATGCTGCCTGATTTCTCAAACCTAGCAACATTCTCTTGAGAACCAGTGTGATGACTCAGTGGGTTGAAGTGCAAGCCTGGGAACTGAGCTTGATCCCCAGAATCCATCGTGGAAGGAAAGAACCATCTCCTGAAAGTTGTCCTCTGACCTCCGCATGCGTGTGTTGTGTGTGTTCCCATACACACAAGCACATGTACACACACTCTACACACACACATACATGCACGCATACACACACACCCCAATAATAATGAAAATGAAGCAAAACTCTCTTGAAGTCACAAATTAGTGTTGAGGTTAGTACAGATGTCTGTTCAGTGGAGTTTGGTGAAGGCACTCTAGTGTTCCACAATTGACATATCCTCAGCAGTTTTGTAGTTTCACTAAGGAGTTTGCCTTTGAAAGCACACGGGCTCTCCTTTGACCCCTGGACCCTCTGTTTGTCAGCACTGTGAACTTAGGCAAGGCTTTATTTAGATGCTTCGAGTCTTAGCTTCCTGGGGTGGAAAATGATTTGCTACATTATAAGGGAAACACGTAGTGTCTGGCAGGTTTAATATTCAAGAACTACCACATCTTCCTTCTGATAGAAGGAAAGTGAGGCTCCATAGGAGAAAACTGATTTTTCCTCTGCCGTTTCTGCGTGCCACACCAGGTGGAGCTCATTTTGACAATAGGTCTAAAGTTTAGAAACATATCCAGGAATCTGAGCTACGTTTCTTTTGTTTCTTTGCAGAATGATTTTATTAAAATGCACACAATTCCTTCAAGATCATTGCTGGTTTTAGATCGAAAGGCAGTTTCACCCAACCCAGCTTTGCAGGGAAGAATGAACATTTGTCAAATCCTATTCAGCCTTCCGGAAGTGTCCTCCCAACAGGCTTTGCCTATCACTAGTTTTCGGAGCTGGAGAACAGAGTTCACATTAGGTTAAGGGTGAAACGAGAGTTTAATTCAGAGCTCTCATCTCCGGGCTCTGATCTAAGCATTCCTCCTTCAGGTAGAGGTTTGGTGTTTGCAAAGCAAAGGACTCAAGTTTCCTGACACTCTGTGGCCTGGAGCATTTATCAAAATAAACTGCAAGTGCCAAGTGCCGGGGCCTGCCCCAGCCTTCAGAGATAGGAAGAATGCTGTGCATGTGGTGAGGGTTGAGGGAGTGGGCCATGAGTACGCCCAGGGGAACAGGCTTTCTGGAGGTTTCTATTTTCCCAACCCGGCCATCTCACTATTAGTAACAGAAGCCTTGCCTTTTTCAGCCTTAGGCATCTGGTTCCATCTCAGATGCTCTAAAGCCAAAGTAGAATACAAAGAGAATGTCTGGGGGCTTCAGATTCAGTAATGCTTGTTAAAGCAGAAGTGATACAAATATTGGCTATAATTATGGGCGCACCTTGTTTGCAGAAGTTATCAATGTCAATAACATAAATCACTACATTGAGCACAGCGGTGTCTCTAGAAATGAACCTGTTATGTCATCATTCTCTCGTACACACTAGGGACTTCCCGAACGTCATCATTCTCTCGTACACACTAGGGACTTCCTGAACACCACTTCTAAAAACCTCAAAGTATTTTGATGCTTTTTGTTGTTGTTATTTTCTCATTTCACAGAGGAGGAAACTAAAACTCAGCAAAGCAATGTCATTTCCTTAAGTTACCCGACCAGGTAGGTAATAGTACTGGGACTATAGAACTCTGACTTCTAAGCTATTTGTCCCACACTCAGAAATTCCTTTTCACCTGCATTTCCTAGTTTTCATCCAATATCGCCAACAATTAACATTGTTATCAATTGTGAGCAATAATGCCTTTCTCAGAAGAATACAGAAATTGGAAGGTGGTTTCCCAAAAGCCTGTGTATGAAAGGCTTAGTTCTCGGGGTGATGCTATTGGGAGGTGATGGAACTTTATGGGAGGTTTGTAGGCTAGTCCCCTCCTTTCTTTTCTGTTCCTTGCCATGAACTGAACGGCATTGCCATGCCCTGTGTGGGCATCATATATGCTGCCTAGCCACAAGCCCAAATCATCAAGGCCACTTGATTATCATGGGCTGGAATGAAATGATCTCAGCCTTGGCTTTTCCTTTCTGAGTGTCTTAGTTAGGGTTTCTATTGCTGTGAAGAGACACCATGACCATGGCAACTCTTATAAAGGAAAATATTTAATTGGAGCTGGCTTACAGTTTCAGAGGTTTGGTTCATTATCGTCATAGTGGGAAGCATGGCAGTGTGCAGGCAGACATGGTGCTGGAGAAAAAGCTGAGAGTTCTGCATCAGGATCCATAGGTAGTAGGAAGTGAAGTGTCACACTGGATACGATTTGAGCATGTGAAAACTTAGAGCCTGCTCCCTAGTGAAATACTTCCTCCAACAAAGCCATATCTACTCCGACAAAGCCACACCTCCAAATAGTGCCACTCCCTATGGGCCTATGGGAGCCATTTTTATTCAAACCACCACAGTAAGCAAATGACTCCATGATTGTTTACTTTTATGCTCGTGAACCCCCAAACCCAGACAAATTCTGACCCAGCCTTCCCAGTCTTAGGGTTTTTGCTGCCATGCTGCTGAAGTCAGCTCTGAAGACTTCCTTCAGCCTCTATTGCTGCCAGACTGAGTCACGAGCTGGGTCTTCTGATGTTTATTTATAGATGTTACTTTCATCCAAAATAAAAGGAAAGTTAAGACAGGCCAGTGTTTGCCTCAGAGGACTCTTACAAAGTAAGAATTTGCTCCTGAAGTCACCTGAGATGATGATGATATCAGAAGCTAATGTTGCTGGTTACCAACTTGACAGTCACATTCAAAGTTGTCACCTGAAGCAAAAAAAAGGGCTTAGTTCTATTCTTGCAAATGCAGTGTAGCACTTCTTCTGGCCATGAGGATGAACATCCTTCATTCAGCCATTTCCTTTCAATACCATCTGGGATTTGTAGTGCATTCCACACTTTGTATAAATCAGGAACTAAGAGAGTTCAAAGCCCAAATCTCCTTATTGACTCAATATTCTGGGGCATCTGGGTGAGTCCAGAACATTCCAGCCTAGGTAATATACAGTACATTTGTATATTTGTTATAAAATGTTATTCTAAAACAACAAGACTAATAAAAGATGGGAAGAGTAAGGAAGTAAAAGCAGGATGACTCTTGCTTCAAATACATGAATGAAATCAATTTACTCATCTAAGAATACTGTGCTTACTTAACGAGACCATAGGCACTATGCCAGGAGACCCTTCCTCATATGGCACTGGACACCAGACTTAGCACCCAGCAGTGGAGTGACCCCAACAATGTCACAAAATACAGCACAAGTCACAATGGGCTTTTTTCTAAAATTAAAAAAATGTATCTGAGAATCCAATTTACTATGGATCTTTTCAAAGAGAGGGATTAAAAACATAAGGGAAAGAAATATTTCCTTTTACCACTGCTGGAACCCCACAACAAAAGACAGATTAAGGAGACAAAGGCATCTACATTTGTAGGATAAGAGCTTCCCAGGACTTGGGCACCTTGGAAATGAGCCAACTGATTGTGTGTGTTGGGACCTGAGCTCCAGTCCTCAGCAAGGCAGCACGCTCTCTTAACTCTAACCCATCATCCCTCCAGCCCATCATTAAACTCCTTCTTGTTTGAAAGTATGATAGTTTTTGAGAATTTCATATATTCATGCAATTTTTTTTTATCATAGTCGTACCCGTTCCTCTCCCTAACTCCTCCCAGAATCACCCCTGTCCAAACTTTGTGTCCTCTTGTTTTATTTATTTATTTTTAATAATCCACTGATTCCAGTTTGGGCTGCCCATCACTCATATGTGTGGGACCATCCATTGGAGCATGGTTGACCTAGTAGGGTCTTATCCTTAAAGGTGCAGGTATCTAAAGTTGATAGAAACCAGATATTCTTTGGTAGCAAAGAGGAATGTTCTGGAAGCTGTCCACTCAAATAACCCATTAAGGTAGGCATGGTTTATCATGGCTCTGATTGCTTTCTGTTGGCTCAGGTAACATAATGACAGTCCCCAAGAATATCTCATGAAGAGGATGCTTCCCTGAAAGCTACTGAGAGAACTTTCTACTCAGTGAATCAGCTTTTATATTGTTTACACATTTGATCTTCCTATGAATTACTCATAGACTATTTCAGAATTATTTGTCACAGAATCTTTTTGGAAGAAAAATGCAATGAGAAGTACACTTTTGTCTTGGGAAATATTTTAGATATTTATTTATATTGCATGTGTATGGATGTTTTGACTGTATTTATGTGTGCTGTGTGTGGTCCTGGTATCTGTGGAGTCCAGAAAGGACAGTGGCTCCTTTGGAACTGGAGTTATAGGCAGTTGTAAGCTTCTGTGTGGCTACCGGGAATCAAACCCATGACCTCTGCAAGAATAGCAAGTTCGTTTAGCTGATGAGCCCTCTCTAGTCCCCACAAGATTTATTTATTTTGAGATCTCTCCAGCCCTTAAAAGCTGTATGTATGTATGTATGTATGTATGTATGTATGTATGTATGTATGTATATGCGTGTGTGCACACACATGCATTTAAGCATCCACAGAGGCCAGGGGAAAGCACCAGATGCCCTGGAGCCGGAGTTGCGGGTAGTTACCAGGTGGGTTCTGGGAACTGAATTCCAGTACTCCACATGAGCTGCATGTGCTCTTAACTACTGAGCCATCTCTCCAGGTCCTTTTGCTGTCCTTTAAGAGAATACTTGGTCCTAACCCAGATGTTGCATAGTCCATATATGGGTGATTTAATAGCTTTCTTATCTGAAGTTAACATATGTTATCATAAGTTTAATAATTCAAGTGTGTGGAGAACAAAACTGATCTTTGCCCTAAAGCAGACATGTGACCCTCTAAGGTTGGGTGATGTTTTGGTCATGTCTTTGGTAAATGGATGGAGATGAGAGTGGTCCCACATGTTGTTATGATGCAGATTAGGAAGGAAAAGGAGTATCTGCTGTCAGACTGTATGCTGTCACATCTCTGTGACAAAAGACGGGTAAGCAAGAGTGAAGTATAACCAAGTTATTTAGTCCAGTGTATGTGAGCGAGGAGTCTTCATAAATGAAGAATCAGGGGGCAGAGAAAACTATGTTATGATAAGGAATCGGGACAGTGTGTCCATGTTTGATTGGGTAAAGGAGCCATGAACTCATGGTAGGAAACTTTGAAGACATGGCCAGGGCCATTGCTGCAGACTCTTGTGGTATACCTGTGTCTTCATTGCTTCCCCTCCCCCCACTTGAATGTCAAGAGATGCTCTTTGCCTCTGCAATTGTCATGAAAACAGGTGTCAGATTTTGAGTAGTGCACCCTGGTCCCCAACGGAGGCAAGAGCTCTTCCTTGGAAGACTTAAGCACAAATAACCTGACTATTTAAAGTGATCAGCTTGAGTGAACGGCCGCACCAATGTGATTCAGATCAGTAACAGTCAGCATGCCCGCACA
This sequence comes from Peromyscus melanophrys, assembly GCA_902168415.1. Classification (NCBI taxonomy): domain Eukaryota; kingdom Metazoa; phylum Chordata; class Mammalia; order Rodentia; family Cricetidae; genus Peromyscus; species Peromyscus melanophrys. The sequence continues at coordinate 16,104 of CABHPR010156540.1, read as the reverse complement.
CCACCAAGGAGTCCTCCATCATATGGGAGATGTAAAGAAAGCAAAGAGGCTCTCTAGAGACTGACTTACAGAGACTCCGGGGCCTGACAGCAATGACCAAGTAGTTTCTTAAATGATAGTCACATTTCCTCCAAGACCTCTTCCCTCTCATTCACATCTCTACGCATGGTTACTTGGAAGTTAATGCCCATGAGCTTTTCAATGTCATTACCAACGTAGTAATGCTTTTCTGTCCTAGGATTTAGCAAATTATAGACTGAGTAAATAATTAAAATTAAGACTATTGTTAAATATTAGGCCAACTTGTTTCCACATTGCTCAGATTTATGACAATATAACAATATTCTAGTTGCTGGGTGTTTATCCCTATTAAAATTCACAATAAGTTACAGCTTCCAAAATAAAATCAGGGACTATATGGTGCAGAGGAGTTCTCTTTATTTTTGTAAAGTTCTGACTCCATGTAGTAACCATTCACAGGAGAGAGATTGGGGCCCTTGTAAGAAGAAATTTATGCTATCAACATTTCCTGAAGCACTGTGATTGTCCATGTTACAGTTCCTGCATCAATCAATCATAGGTATGAGCATTGCTGTTGGTCAGGTAGTGGATACATATTTCTGATTTATAGGGTAATATTTAACTTTCCTCTGGACAGGAGGAAATGATAGCTGCTTGAACAGAAGAACAAATACGCAAGCTTACTGTGTCATGTGGCACCTTGTGTTTTAGTGTCAGCTGAGCAAGTTTGAGACATCTAGTTGGAGAAAATTATGCCCCAATGAAAAGTCCCATAAATATCACCACAAGAAAAATCTCCTATTTGGAAGCAGCACCAACTGACCATGATAATAAGTCTCATCTAGAGAACAATTACAGGACTCAGGAGGGCGAGAAAAAAGCTTTCATCCTGTCCTGGTCTGGGATTAAAAACTCCTAACCCAAGCGAAAAAGTCACTTGTTCCCAGATGTGAACCAACAAAGTAGTGATGCCTTGGGTCTCAAGCCTTGGTCTAGCCTATTGTAGAGGTTTGTAGAGGGAGGCTCTGATGCCAGCTTCCATGGAGTGTCTCTCTTCAGATCGATCTCATGGCTGATGGCAACTCTAAAAGCTAGATACAAAGCCATCTGTATGGATTGCTGGAAGAAAAATCTAGGCAGATCTGATCTGAGGGGTTAGGACAGCTTGAGGAAAGGAAGAACACATGTGAGGCCTGAATTCCCTATTGCTTTTATCCCTCTGTGTGGGAAGAAATCAGCACCCAGACACTGGAGTAACTCAGTGAAGGCCATTTTCACAGGTGAGGGAATGTAGCAGAAGACTAAACCAGTACTCTGTATACAGGATCCTGGCATTGGGTATTGTCTATGCTGTACATGCACTGGGTGAGACACAGAACCCCCGCAAATGACAGCTGGTGAAAGGCTGAAACCACTAAGCCGGTGGTATTTTACAAGCCGATATCATGGGGGAAAGTTGATTTTAGGCTTTTCATCATAAGTACCCTACACAATCATTTGAAACATTTGCAAAGGTATGCTCCAGGAGAAAAAGTAAAGAAGAAAAAGAAGAAATATCTCACAGCTCTTTATATGAGTCTACTACAGCCTTGAAATTGACAACTAGGAAGAATATTAGAAAAAATAAAATTTCAAATCTAATTTCCTACAAAAGTATACATTGAAAATATCAGCTATTAGCAAGCCAAATGAGATTGTTTTAGGAACAACTGATTTATTATTAAAACTTAATAATCATTATATATCATAGTAAAATAATATCAGAAAACATCACATCTTGGTAGAATCTGAAAATGAATTATATAACATGCTCATGCTCAACATATTTGGATTTCAAAATAGGAAAAATCCTTTATACCATTAATGGAAATCTCCAAATAACTAATCATATAAAGAAAAAAATAGTAAACAACTTTTCCACCAAAGTTGAAAATAAGACAAAGTTATTTGGGACTATTTCTATTGAATATTATATTATACAAGGCTTAGCCAGTATATTAGATCAAGAAGAAAAAGAAGAGAGTTATAAAAAAATAGAAAGTTTTAAAATGTTACTAGTTGAAGTTAATATGATAATTCACACAGGAAATCTAATATATTGTATATATATATAAATCCTATTCATATATATATATATATACATATACATCTTGATAGGTGAGCTAACAAAGCCACTGAATAGATGATAAATATATATAAAACTCTGCTTTTTCATATAATAGCAACAAGCATGGCATGTGGACAAGTGCATTTTTATAAAGAGAGTTTGTTTATAATGTCATTAAAACCGCTATAAATGGAAAACTACAAAACATTATAGAGCAAAATACTGAATATAGAAACAACTCTACATACATCCAGTCACTGGATTTATATATATATATAATTATATAAATATAATATAATATAATTTATATGTATTATTAGAGTTCCTGTGTGAATTATCATTTAATTGTATTTTTTACTTTAATTCATGAATATTTTTTAATGCTAGTCAAGTCCTTTGCTAATTACTTCTATATATCCCAATGTCTTCACCTTTCTCTGCCTTGAGTTTTAACTCTCTTCATGGTGTATTTTGTGGCAAAAGTTCTCGAGGAAGGGTTGTGGAGAAGAAAGAGTTCAGTGAGAAGTGGATGGGACAGGATAATCAGGGGGAATTCATTAAAGTAAGCATATATATCAGCATTTTATCCGAGGCTTATTTACATTTTTTACTTATGGCTATAAATTGATTTTTCACTGTTATATATATATGTATATATGTATATATATACACACAAATACGTACATACACACACACACACACACACACACACACACACACACACACATATATGTGTGTGTGACACTGTGAAAGAATAAATAAAATTTAAAAAGGCAGAGCTGGAGAGATGGCTCAGCAGTTAAGAGCACTTGTTCTTGCAGAGAACCCAGGCTTTGTTCCCAGCACCCACACGGAAGCTCACAACATATGTAACTTCAGGTTCCAGGACACCAGGCATGCGTGTGGTGTACGTACACATTCACAGGCAAAACACTCTTACACATAAAACTTTAAAAAGGACAAATAATTTTAGAAATTTTAATGAAAAAGTCAACCATAGGATAACGTATGACTCCATTTATATGAAGGCCAACAAGAAATATTAGCCTGTGGCTATGGGAATATTGATTATCTGCCTTTGAAGACTGATGGTTGAGGATACTAGAGACGGGTCAGGAGGAGTCTTCTGGGGTGCAGGTAATACTTATTTCTTACTCTAGCTGTTGGTCATCTAGGGCATTTGGTCAAAAACTGGCTGAGTTGTGGTATTTATCTCTACTGCATGTATGTAGCTATCCCTCTGCCTTCATGAGATATTATTGGCTCCAGGGCTCCCATCCATATCCATGAATGCTGAAATCCCTTATATGAGATCAGACAATATTTGCACATCATCTATCCACATCTTATCATCTCTAGATTACTTAAAATACTGAATATAATGTAAATTCCATATAAATAGTTGTTATACACACTCCTGTTTGAAGAATAAGGGCAAGAAAGATATCTGTAATGCTCTTCTGTTCAAGTTTTTCTGAATAGTTTCTATCTGGTATTGGTTGAATTTATGAGACTGGCAGATGACTACCTTATATTTCAACACCAAGATTCACCACAAATATGTTTTATCTAACTTCCATTATAAAATCAAAACATTTAAAGACATTAGGTTTTTTAAGGCACTTTTGAATGGAAATTTATCTGCAAGTTCTAAGCTTCCATGGCCAGTTGTGATGCTGACCATACTTGCTGCATGTACTACATACAGGCTGTGAGACTGTACCACTGGGGTACAGCAGCTATGATACTGGAGTGTGGGAAGGGCATTGTTATTACTTGGAAAGCAGGCCATGAATCCAGTTTTCATCTTCATGATAACCTTTCAATTTCAAATGATAAGCTACTTATTTTGCTTGCAGTTAAAATAGTGAGTTATCTGTGACTTGTTCCACAGGCGGCTGTAGACACAACACGAGATTAGCTATTAGTTGGCATCTCTGTGAATTTACAGTCCTTTTGGATGGCTTAGGGCAGAGCAGAGAGGAAGTGGCTGTGGCCTTCAAGGAGCTGAATGCACTTATTGTGGCTCTGGGGTACTAAAGGAAGTTTGGCTGAGTTTAGTGTTTTCTTTCTCTGTCTCTGTCTGTCTGTCTGTCTGTCTGTCTTTTTATCTGTCTGTCTCTCTCTGTGTGAGTGTGTGTGTAATTGTGTGTTTGCCATTCATTTTAGGTAATAGTTGGGAAATGACATGAACTTAATTTCAGAATCATTTTCCTTTCATTTTCTATCTCCCCTTTCTTCTTCTACTTCTTTCCATCCCTCATTCCCTCTTTTCCTTCTTTCCTTTCTTCCAAAAAGGTCTTCATCTAGTAAACAACTATAACCCAGATCAAATCTTGGAAATCATATGATTAAGGTTTCTAAACAAATACCAACTTTCTCTGACCACATGATTTATCCCTTGCTAGTATGCAGATGTACAATTCATAAACCTAATCTCACTGTCTTAGCACTTCCATTGCTGTGATAAAATGCCATGAGCAAAAGCAGCTTGGAGTTTATTGGCTTACGTGTTCTGGTCACAGTCCATTGAGGGAAGCCAGGGCAGGAAGCTGGAGGCAGGAACTGAAGCAGAGGCCCTGGAACAGTGCTGCCTACTGGTGTGCCTCTCATGGATTGCTCATCCTCTTTCTTAGAGCACCCAGGACCACTTGTCCCTATGTGATACCACCCACAGTGATCTGAGATGTCCAACATCAATCATCAGTCAAGAAAATGCACCACAGGCTTGCTCACAGGACAATCTTAAAGAGACATTTTCTCAGTTGAAAGCCCTTCTGTCCAAATAACTCTAACTTGCATCAAGTTGACAATAAACTAGCCAGACATTCACTGAGTTCTTAAAATGTCAATGTAGTTTGAGCAAGTATTAAGTGAACTCATGATCTGATCCTTCTTCCCCCCTTCCCTTCCCTTCCCTTCCCTTCCCTTCCCTTCCCTTCCCTTCCCTTCCCTTCCCTTCCCTTCCCTTCCCTTCCCTTCCCTTC